>CAUYRT010071603.1:0-26342 GCA_963574885.1 Lepilemur ruficaudatus
GGTTAATGGCAAGGGTGGGGTCTAGTGTGCGAATAAACACCACTTGCCAGACACGGTGGCCTGGGCCTGCAGTCCCAGCTACTCGGGAGGCAGCGGCGGGAGGATGGCTTGAGCCCAGGAGCTCTGGGCTGTAGTGTGCTAGGCCCATTGGGTATCCGCATTAAGTTTAGCATCAGTATGGTGACATCCTCAGAGCGGGGAACCACCAGGTTGCCTAAGGAGGGGTGAACCGGCCCAGGTCGGAAACGGAGCAGGTCAAATATTTGCATAGAATAAATACCGGAAAGACATGCACCCTTAACAACATCACAATTGTTACCTCCACGTAGAGGGATGAGAGATGAGTTTTATATTCTTCTGCTATATTTTTTCAAATTTTCTGCAGTGAACATACATTACAGTAGATATGTAGTTTACTCCAGGATTAGTTCAATGGCAGCTTGTCATATGAAAAATTATGTACAGCCAAAATTGAATTCCTTTAATTATCCACCGAATAGACTACTCAAACATTCATTGATCAACCCAACCAGCAATTCCTGTGGCGTTCGAACAGATGGCTGTTTCCCCTGCTAAGCACTAGATGAAGTAGTCGTCCTGCATTTAAAGTTCATGCTGTGTAAAAAATCAGCAACTTTAAACATTAGAATCACAGGCATTTAGCTGAATTTGCTTAAATTGGATGTGTTTATAATTCAATTGCTCTGTACTCATAAAATCAGAAAAAAATCTGGATTAAAAACTTATCACTCAAAAAAAGTTATTGAAGGAAATAGAAGAACTTTCATATCCAACAATAAAAAACCTGATTACTCAAGAAGCTTATGTAATCCTCTTTTAATTCCCAAACAATAATGTCCTTCTATTTGCCAACTATGACACTTATTAAATATAGATTAAATAAGTCATTACCCTGATCTGCAGAGCACAACTGAGCAGAGTAAATGCCTAGTGAATACTATTCCCAGTCAGTCTGGATGTACAGGGCTTACTGGAATTGGCCAGCCAGGCTAGAATGGGAATGGTCGGATAACACATGCAGAGTGCATGTAAATATCACAGGATTTCAGAGAGGGATAACACAAGGCAGAGAGGGTCTGAGCCAAGCCCTCATTTAACAGGTGCAGACTCAGAGGGTCAGAGAAGCAATGCACTAACCCAAGTTCACAGAGGGGCCTGGAGAAGTGGGAACCAGGACTCAGGTCTCCTAATTGTCTGTCTTGGGTACATCCTGAAGCTTCCCTTCTTCAGAGAGGAGAAAACAGAAACAGAGAAAGTGAATGACTTGAAAACATGGGGTAGAAGAAACATACTTAGACACGGAGCATACAAGCAAACTAGCATACAGTGGAACTCCCTAAACATTCATAGAGTAAGGATCAGGATACGCTAATGACCTATTTTTTCAAATTCGAATTTTCAAATGCAATATAATACATGCACATTGTAAAAATAAATATATAAATACTAAAGTATAGAAAGTAAAAAATTAAAACTCTACCCCCTCAATCCTCCCACTAGATGGGTAGTTACTAGAGGTAACCACCATTAACCATTATTGACAGTTTGAAGAATATCCTTCCAGATATTCGCCTGTATATATATAATTTTTATACAAAAGTTGATTCAGAATACATACTATTCGACATCTTTTTTCCTTTAATAATATATGAGAGACATTTTTCTACATCAGTACATATGGATTGCCTTGTACATTATAATGTCTGAATATTATTTGTCCAATACTCTCATAATAACATCTTTCTTGAAGAACAGAATGAAAAAATAAAAGACAGCACTGTGGAGGAAAGATGGATATTTTATAAATGATGTTGGGAAATTTAAATAGTCATTTGGAAAAATGCAACATTAGATACATTCTTCACACCATGCACTATAATAAATTCCAAGTGGATCAAAGATTTAAATGTAAATATGAAAACATACAAAAGAAAACAATGAGTGAAGTTATTTAATATAATAACTTGGAAACAATGAGCTCTTCCCTCTAATCATGACACAGAAGCAGTAAAGGAAAAAAAAATTTGATTTCATAAATGTTTTTCCAATTAATGGGGCAAGAGAAAAAAGAAGAGAGGGTAAGAGAACCTACAGATTTAAAAGACACTTAAGAGATAAATCCATCAAATACAATGTGTGAACTTTGTTTGCAACCTGATTTCAACAAGCCAAGTATAAATACAGACCCTCACTCACACGTGCACACATTTTTAAGACAATCGGGGAAGTTTGGAACACTGATCAAGTATTTGAGATTAGAAAGTAGTAACTCCTTATGTAATTTAATGATACTGCAGATTATATGCTTTTCAAGATACATATAGTTAGTATTTATGGATAAAACAATAAATCTTGGATTTGCTTTAAAATAATCCAGAGAGTAGAGCGGGAAGAAGCAGTTGACAACATACACTAAATGAGAATGGCCATGGATTTAATAATTATTGAAGTTGGCTAGGCACAGGGGCTCACGCCTGTAATCCCAGCACCTTGGGAAGCCAAGGACGAAGATCACTTGAGGCCAGGAATTTGAGACCAGCCTGAGCAAGATGGCGAGACTCCTATCTCTACAGAAAAATAAGAAAAATTAGCTGGGTGTGGTGGTGCACACCTGTAATCCCAGCTACTCAGGAGGCTAAGGTGGGAGGATCTCTTGAGCCCAGGAGTTTGAGATCACAGTGAGCTCCTGGCACACCAGTGCCCTCGAGCCTGGGTGACAGAGCAAGACCGTGTCTCAAAAAAAAGAAAAAAACTGTTGAAGTTGTGTAATAAGTAAATGGTAGCTCATCATACTATTCTCTTCTTTTTTGTATGTGCTTAAACTTTTTCATGCTAAGCACTAAAATTTTAAAAGACCCTTGGTACAGTGCCACAGTCAAGAAATCTTGTTCTGACTTTCGTTGTGCTGCTTAATTTGCTGAGCAGTCATAAGTAAATACAAATTTCTTTTGCATAATTACAATTCACACACTGCCTTATCATTCCAGTAATTTATGCATATGTTCATCTCCCGGTTAGATTACAAATCCTTACTATCAGGGATAGCGTGTTTTTTCATCTTTTTCCCCAGTACCTAGCTTGGAGTATGATTACATGGGAGAGTGTTTCTCAAATTTTTCCAGGTACAGAGAACTTAATGTTTGCTCAGCACAAATGTGGACCACTGGTTTCAGATAAAGCTGATAAAAATTAGTATATATTAATTTTTAAATGTGTTTATTAAAAGTAAATATCACTAAGATTAAGGGTAATAACATTTTATCAGTGACAAGACTAATTGATAGAGAACGGGTGGTTACCAGAGATGGAAGGCAAGAGGGTGGGAGATATGGGTCAAAGGGCACAGAGTTGCAGTTAGTAGGATGAGTAAGTCTGAGGATGTAAAGTGCAGCGTGAGGACTAGTTAATGATGTTGTATCGCATACTGGAGATCTGCTAAGAGAGTAGATTTTATGTGCTTTTACCACCAAAAAAAAACGTAACTGTGTGAGGTGATGGATATGTTAAATTGCTTACCTGTAGTAATCTTGTCACTGTGGACATGTATATCAAAACATCATCTTGTACACCTTAAATTTATAAAATAAAATAAATTTTTAAGATAGAATTGCTAGATAAGAATAAATGATAAAAATATTTTAAAGTGATGTTAACAATATATATTTATAAATGATAAACATTTTAAATCATAAAAATAAAATATTTAATATTAACATTAATAGCCATGTTTCATCAGCTAAGGAAATGATATCCTTTGTCATCTTTCACCAGTGTCACTGTACCTGGTTCAGTGTTCTATAGCTTGAGCCATAGGTCAGGTTTTTTTTTAATTTTTTTTTCTTTAGAGACAGGGTCTTGCTCCATTGCCAAGGCTGCTGGAGTGCAGTGGTGTGATCAGAGTTCACGGTAACCTCCAACTCCTGGGCCCAAGCAATCCTCTCGCCTTAGTCTCCTGAGTAGCTGGGACTACAGGCATCAGCCACCGTGCCAGGATGGTCAGGTTCCTAATCATGTCTTTCCTCCTCCATAGTTTTACTAAATTAGTAAACCCCAACTCAGTTCAGGTCTTCAGGAGTGGCAGTAAATGTTGACTTCTCTTAACACAAATTTGGGAAATCAAATGGAAAAGGAAGTGGTTTCTCACTGAATGCAATCTTCACCGCCCTGTTGGACACTGTGTTGGCAGCAATCACACCTGAAAGACAAAGGGTAGATGTTTCTGCTCAGGAGATAACTTTGAACGTAGCCTTTTTTGTTCTTTCATTGACCGTGGCTCCAGAAAGAACTGTTTCCTGTTTGGTTGCAGTACTTGGATGTGGATGTGGACTTTTTAATATGCAGCACTACATCTTGTCTTTCTTAATTTTTTTCTCTAGTGAATGAAGAAAAACATTAATTATTGGTAATCAATCCAACTCCCAGAAATAAACCCTTTGCACCACAGTTCAACCTACCCTGATAGCTTGTCCTCAGTGTTCATCACAGATGTACTCTGTCCCTGTCCACGGCCATACCACCCCGAATGCTTCTGATCTCCTCTGATCTTGGAAGCCAAGCAGGGCTGGGCCTGGTTAGTACTGGGATGGGAGGTATTTCGTCCCTAATGTGAAAGCTTAACCTAGTTTTACTAAGATTTATGAGCAAATTATGATTTATAATTAAATTTTGAACAAATTTAATTTAATTCCATTTCTTATTTTAAAGACAAGAATGTAACATTCCCACCCAAAACAGCAGCCCTCCCCAGGGAAAAGCATCATGGCTATAACTGCTTGTGTCTCCAGTCGGCATGCCGAAAAGCCATGTACATGGGGGCCACAACTTGTCCTCTGTCACAATTCTCAGTATTTCTGTCAATGCTAAATCAAGATCAGGAGGCATATAGTTAAGTGCCAATTATTCTTTGCAGGAAAGCATTTTGTGGTTTGACACTTGAGTCACCTCTGATTCACGTGACTAAGCTCTCTTTTATTGTAAATTAGCTGGTGTTTCATCAATATTTTTCTCAATAAGCCTACTTAAATCTATATCATGGCTCGCAAAGCATTGTAGATTAAAATTGTTAAATCTTTCCTCTTGCAGCATGTGATGTCAGTGACAAACAGAACAAAAAGTCATCATGCACATCCTCATCTACATACTACAGTGATTCCCACTTTGCTCCTGTAGCTGAAGGGTGGGTCCAAAAGATACCAGCTCCTAAATCCCAGGAACCTATGAATGTTGCCTTACATGGGAAAGTTTTCGCAGGTGTGATTAAATTAAAGATCTTGAGATGAGAAGATTACCTGGGTGGGCCCTAAATGCCATCACAAGTGTGTTATAAGAGAGAGGCAAAAAGAGCTCAGAGGCAGGGAGGAAATGGTGATGCAAAGACCGAGGCAGAGATTTGAGTGATGCAGCTCCAGGCTGCAAGGGAAAACAAGGGATGCTTGCAAAGGATACAAAAACGCCAATGGTTTTATGGACCCGACCAGCCACCAGAAGCCGGAAGAAGAAAGGAACAGATCTCCCCTAGAGCCTGAGGAGAGAGCCTGTCCCTGCCAACACCCTGATTTCAGCCCAGTGTTACTGATTCTGGCCTCCAGAACAGCTCGTGGTAATTTTTTTACAGCAGCCCCAGGAAACTAATACAATCCCACAGTGATTTTATCCAAATGAAAAGTTGAAGAGTCTCCCAGTAGTCTCAGGCAGTGGCAATTAGGCTTTAACATTGGACACCATCAATATCACTTAGTGTCGTTAATACTCTTTCCATCAGTAGCTCTTTCTCCTTCTTACTGGATGGAAGGCTTGTCATTACCTCTCAGGATTATTTTTGAAGCACTTCAGCAATATTATAACTTGTGCCTCTTTTCATTTGAGGAGTTTGCCCGTGAATGATGCCTCTGAGTTAGTTTTGGTCTCTGTTAATTTGTGATAAAAATTCATCAGTTTTTTTTATAAGAAAAACTTTTTTAAAAAAAAATTTGTGGAAGAAAACTCGATTGATTTACAAGAGGTCATTGCGGTTTGTATGAAAATGACATAAAAACCTCAACAGAAATTCACTTTCAGTTTTTGCCTGAAAAACCTGTTCACTATTCATGTTTGCAACGTGATTCCGAATGGTAGCATTTGTTGAGTACTTTAATTTTTTGCCTCAAAACCTACTGGCCTAGTAAAGCCGAATATTTGTATCTACTATGACACACAATTCCACATAAAGGTTTGTAGCACAGAGAAAATTTGTCATCTACATATGCACTAGCAGACATAAACAAGCAGCATGATTTGTAAAAGTAAACCAACTTAAAGCAAACCAACCAGAATGGCCACTTACAATAGAATATATAAATTAATTGCAGTCTACTGATAAGTTCATTCTATTCTATGACTATGTTCAGCAGTGAAAATAAATGAGTCGGCAACATGGATGAATCTCAAAAACATACTGAGCAAGCCCTGCATGGCAGCTCATGCTTGCAGTCCCAGCTACTTGGGAGGCTGAGGCTGGAGGATCCCTTGAGCCCAGGAGGTCAAGGCTGCAGTGAGCTATAATTGTGCCACTGCACTCCAGCCTGGGTTACCGAGCGTGATCCCACTTCTCTTAAAAAAAAAAAAAATTGAGGACAAGAAGCAAATTATAGAAAAATGTATATACATGATTTCATTTATATACAGTAGAAAAATAAACGAAAGTAAACAGTAAATTATTTAATGATAAAGACACAGGTGGTAAAACTATAATGAAGAGAAAGAGAATTAAAGACACAAAAGTCAGGAACATAGTTAGGGAGGCAGGGAGATGAGGAAGGGAGAAGGGTACCCTTGGGGAAGGGTGCGTGGGGGCCTGTAAACTACTAGAAATGTTCTAGCTCTTAACCAGATGTTAGTTTTACAGCTATTCATTTTACTATTAATCTTAAATGTGCAGATATGTGTATAGACCTTTCTGAATGTATAATATGCACTCATGTAAAATTCTTTGAACCATTGATTCGTTTATGTGAATTGTATCAAAAACAACAATACAGTAACTACAGATTAACAAAAATCATATGCAAATGATATGAAAACATTATCTAAAACAAAAGGTACTCTATAACTGAATGTTAGTTAGCTGAGAAAACTGACCAACACAGTCTTTGTGGGGATATGAGCAATCTGTAAGAATGACAATTACTAAGGATATAAAGATTATTTCTACAAAAATCATAATTGTTTTATGGTAAAATTTTGTGAAATGTACTTAAAACTTTGTCATAATATTTTGCTATAAGACTGGAAAACGGGCTGGATGCAGTGGCTCACGCCTGTAATCCTAGGACTCTGGGAGGCTGAGGTGGGAGGATTGCTTGAGCTCAGGAGTTTGAGACCAGTCTGGGCACAAGAGTGAGACCACATACCTACTAAAGAGAAAAAAATTAGCCAGGGGTGGTGGCATGTGCCTGTAGTCCCAGCTACTCGGGAGGCTGAGGCAGGAGGATCCTGTGAGCCCAAGAGTTTGAGGTTGCTGTGAGCTATGATGATGCCACTGCCTGGGCAACAGAGCGAGACTCTGTCTTGAAAACAAAAACAACAACAACAAAAAACACCTCGAAAACTGTCCTCAGATTATGTGTTAGATAATCAAGGACCATCGGTAATGTGACAGCACGAATTGAGATACACTGGTGTATTGATTGAAAGCATGGACTTTGGTGTCAGATACGTGGAAGTTTAAATCCCAGTTCTGTCCCTGTGTCATCTTGGGAAAACTTACTTAAACATTTCTCAGTTTTCTAATCTGTAAAGTAGGATTCATTATAGTGGTTATATCATAGAATTATTATGAGTATTAAACAAGACAGTATATAAAAAACCCTTAGCTTATTTTCTTGCAAATACTGAGCACTCCATAAAAAAATAATACAGTATTATCATTTATTATATTTAGGATATTTATTGTTTTTGTCTCACATACACAATGCCTCACTCTTTTTTCTTAATAATTGCTCCCTCCACATCGGAAAAACATTCCTCCTCGTTCCAATCATGTGGTCCTAGAGGGCGCTGAGCCAGTCACAGAACTCCATCACTGAAGCCTGAATGATCGGTCCAAAGTTGCAGAAGGAAACAAACGTAGAACAACCTGAGTCCTTTCTCTAGATCTTTCTAGTTGCTTCTGAAAAGGTTATCTTTCCTCTTAGATTATAAAGGCACAGGATGTAAGTTCAGAGCTGCCTGAAGCCATAATTTCAGCCTTGTGAGAAAAACCAACCAGAGAGAATGAAGTCAAAACTCAAAGGAAAAGAAACCTAACGGCATTGCAGGTGCTGGATCCAACCATTACTGAAGCATTATCAGGATCTTGTCCTTACACGTGTGGATTACCCTTTCTGCCTATTGGTTAGAGTTGGGTTTCAATCTTGTAGTCAAGAGCCCCGATATATTGCACCCAGCATGTACTTGATCAATGACTACTGCTTGAGTTTAAGGGCTTTAAAATTTTTTAAATGACCATATAGTATCATTCTTCTCTCCCAACATTTTTTACGATAATGACTAATAGTTTTGAGATGGAGATGTCAACCATCTCTGAAGGCTTCTTGGCAAATGATAGCCTTTTCCCCCCCATTCCTCCTATCTAGCTGAAATCTTGTATCCTTTGACCAACATCTCCCTCAAACCTCCTTTCCATTTATTATTTATTACTAACAACTCTAGAGTTTTGATGTCTAATGTTCTCTAAGTCTTGTGAGAACACATCCATTATTGCTAATATTTTTTAATCTAAAAACAATATTGGTCCTTTGTTTTTCTGTACCCAAAGTGGACATTGTGACTTGTCTGGAAATGTTATTATATTGTGTTTTCAAAGAAAGTTTATGCTTACCAATTAGGCATCAGGAGAATTCAAAAGGTGAAATTATTTTGGCAAACTCACCAAGGATTTATTCTTCAGGCAGGTAATTTGTATATCAAGAGTCAGGAAGAATGTCACAATTTCTCAGGAGTGATCTCACATTGACACAATTTTCAGAAACTGGCAAGTAACTCAGAATGTCAGTTTATTAATTTTTAATAAGCAACGTAACTACCACACTGACCCAAAGACTCACGCTTGTGGAATGCATGGATCAGAACAAAAGCCAACAGACGGTTACTTGGTATGTATAAAATAAAAACAAAGATGCTCAACTATGTGAAGATATTTCACGGCATCACAATTGGAGTACCGATTCTACAGAAGCTACGAAAGTCAAATGTATGGAAAAGGAGACCCTCCTGGGATGTAGACTGAAGGAGTGCTGTGATTTATCTATGCTTTGAGCCTATGCTTCTCAAATTTGAGTGCCCTTGAGGACACCCCTACAGTACACTGTCTGGCAGAGAGTACACTTGCAGTAAGCACATGACAAAGAAATAAAGACAGAAGGAAATAGGCTTACCCAAAGTCTATGAACAGTGTATCTTCCTAGAGCATTGAATGTAGGGAATAGCAAATAATATTTAAAATATCATATATACCTACATATTTACATTATAATGATACACTGTGACATACATTATAGATAGTACCATCTATGGAGAAGAATGAAAAATTCTATGTGTATTTCTGATAAAACACTAAGCCTAAATGAAAATGTTTGATTGCAGAAAGTGGCTTTCAGCTGTGTCTCCACACCTTCCTCAGCATGAGTCACTTTCTCCTGCCCTAGTCTCTAAGTTCACCATTTCTGTTCCCTTCCTCAGTCTTTCTTAATACCATGAGCCAAGAGTTGATTGGATTTCTGCTTTGGAAGGAGGCTGACAGTCAGTGGATCAGGGCACAAGCTCTGAGGATAGATCCCCTGAGTTGGGATCCCACCGCCATTAGCTATGCGACTTTATAGTAGTACCTACCTCATGGTGTTGTTGAGCCAATACATATAGAACAGCAATCTGTCCGGTGCCTGGCATACAGCAAGTGCTCCCATCCATGTTGACAGTTCCTTTTCAAAATTGCAGTCGCATCTAGTAGTCCCACCTCCTTGAAACTGTGCCCTAATAACCTTAATGATAAAGAAGATACTATTGATAATAGCCTTTTATTCAATACCTGTGATGTACTAGTACTGTCCAAGGTGCTTTGGATACAATACCTCATTTAATTGTTGCAATAAATTCCCTACTGTACACATTTCAAACCATAATCTGCAAATAAGGAAACTAAGTGTCTTAGTCCGTTCAGTGTGGCCATAAAGGAATATCTGAGGCTGGGTAATTTATAAGGAAAAGAGGTTTATTTAGCTTATGGTTCTGTTGGCTGAAAGGTTCAAGATTGGGCATCTGGTGAGGGGAGGCGCAGGTCACTTCTACTCATGGCAGAAGGTAAAGGGAGGCTGGAATGTGCAGAGACCACGTGGTGAGAGAGGGAGCAAGAGAGAGAGAGAGGAGGTGCCAGTGTCCTTTTAACAAGCAGCTCTTCAGGGAACTAATAGAGCAAGAACTCACTCACCACTACCCGCTCAGGGAGAGCATTAATCTACTCCTTGGGAACCCACCCCCATGACCCAAACACCTCCCATCAGGCCCCACCTTCAACAGTGGGATCAAATTTCAACCTGAGGTTGGGGGACAAGCATCCAAACTCTAACACTAAGACTGAGAGAAATTAAGCAATTTGCCCAAGATTACCCAAGTACTAGATGGTGCAGCCAAGATTGTAAATGGATTCTTTCCAATTGCAGGGTCCATGTTTATTCCACTTGATTGGAGTTTTGGGGTATCCTCCAACTCTTTACTCAAATATTTACATACAAATAATATTATGATTTATTCCACAGATAGTTAACTCTAACCTGCATGAATTTTTCTATTAAATTTTATAAATGCAATATCATTTCCCTTATTTCCAGATTTGCAGGTGGGGGAGCAACCTCATCGCAGCTCCTGTAATCAGCGTAGAGATCACAGAAAGGAAGTGAGCAAGAGGAAGGGTGTGTGCATCAAAATGAGCTTTCAGAAACAAATGTATTTCATCAAAAGAGGTCCATTTTCCTAGAAGAAAGTAAAACTACCTGTGCTTAGAGCCCCCATGCAAACTAAGAATTTCAAAGTTTAAAAAAAGAAAGCCTTGGCAAAACCCTCATCAATCAAGCAATGATGCCTCCCCAGGAAGTTCCATGACCCTGAGAATCAGGTTGAAATTTATCCATTGAAGAAGCCACTGTTAGCTACTCAGATTTAAGATTCAGACTCACAACACTGTAGTTAAACGATCATGGAAGAAAAATAACCTAAAGGCCCAGCATGTGTTTTCTGTTACTTGTCACAGATGCTGACCCATTCTGTGACCCAGAGGGGAGATTGGCCTTCACCAAATCTGCACCAGCTCAGAGCTCTGCTTACAGACCAACACACTCTGGAAAATGCTACTGAGTGAAAGAGCCACAGAGGGGTGTGCAGAGAGTGGGCACAGCCATGCCCACTCATGTGTCCCCATGGGCTAAAAAGCAAGGCCTGGTTCCTGCTTTGAAAAAACATCAGGGAAGCCAATAAAATAAATTACATTAAAATTACAATGTAATTAACATAGCCTTTAAGTAAAAGTATCACCCAGTACATTCTTCATTTGGCCTTCTACAGGATTCTTGGAAGCAAATACCCTTTTCTCTACTTTACAAATGAGGTGACTCAGAGTCTGTCCAGGATGACAGGTCAGTCACGGTAGCAGCTTGGGTCTGAACCCTCTCCTGTTACTGTCCTGTGCTCTAGTGCATTCAGTGCGCATGCTGAGCACCAGCTGTATGCCAGACACTGCACTGGGTGCTTGGGCAGAGTAGAGACAGGGCAGAGTCCCTGAGAGGACACAGTCCACTGACAGATACTAACAGATAAATAAGCACGTCCAATCCTCTGCAGTGACTGTCACAGCAGGGCACAGAGGAGAGGTATCTCCTCCATGGAGCAAGGGTGGAACCTCGAAGCTGGGGCCTGAGAGGTGACCAGGGACTGGTCGGATGAAGGAGAATGTCCCATGAAGGTTTTGCTCCTAAAACCCAGCTTGAGCCATCACTAATTTGACAGCCAAAACCGCAACCTTCCCTGCTATTTAGGGCTCAGGGAATTCATGTACTTCACATTTTTATGCTGTCAGGCAAATATTTTTAAAAGAACCATTCATTCTAGAAAAAAAATGAATATATAATACACATATGTTATGTATATGGATATATGTTTCCAGGTAGTGTGTATTTTATGCACACATATATATGTATGGAGAGATAAGTATAGATACATACAAAAGGACAAAAAAATTACATTCATTGATGACTATTTTTCCATGTAGAACGTTACCTAATCACCCAGAATTTTTAGTTATTCATTTATTCAATTATTTATTTAAGAAACACTTTAAAAATATTTCCTGAGCATGTACATACGCCAAGCATTATGCTGGGCACTGAGGATACAGCAGCACCCAAGGTCCCTGTCCTCAGGGTACTTACATTCTACTGGGGGAGGCAGGTACAAGTAAACCTGAATAAACAAGATATTTACAGATTGAAATACATATTATAAAGTTAGTATGGTGACCAAAAACAAAGAAGGAAGGGCAGGCACTTTAGATAGGAAGGTCAGAGTAGTCTACTCTGAAGAGGTGATATCTGAGCTGAGGCCTGACAATTTCAGGAGCTGGGAACAGCATTCCAGCTGGAGGGAACAGCTAGGACAAAGGCTCAGAGGCAGTAAGAGTTTGTTGCGTTAATGCTCTGGTTCTCGATCCTGGCTACCCAGTGGGCTTTTTTAAAATAGTGACGCCCAGGCCTCACTCGCATGCCAGGTGTTTTTTAAGTTCTCCAGGTGATTTTACTGTGAAATGAGAGTATCTCTGTGTTAGAGGATCGAACTGGAAGCCAGTGTGACTGATGCACAGTGAGTCAGGGGAACTGAGGTCGGACAAATAAACAGGCCCAGGTTGGTGCAGAATCTTGTATGCCTTGGGAAGGAATTTGAATTTTGCTGTAGATGTTAGGGAAAACTATACAAGCTGTTTTCAGGGGCAATTCATTAACAATTTACATTTCTAAAAAGTCACCCTGGTTACAGAACAGAGAATCAAAACTGCACAGCGGGGGCAAGAGAGGAAGGGTGGCTGCAGTTGTTCAGGTGAGAGATGAGGGACTGGGGCAGTGGCAGCAGAGGCGGCGCGGGGTGTGGGTGGGCTTGGGCCACATTTTGCAGGTAGAAACCACAGGATCCTGGTAGACTGCGTGTGGTGCGTAAGGAGAAGGGGGAAATGAAGGGTGATGCCTCACTTTGAAGCCTTCACAGACCTGCAAAGCAATTCTGACACTAACTACTAACTACGTGGAGTTCAGTCAAATTTTGCAGGTTGGAGGCACAACCCTCCACAGACTGCTTCAATTCAGACACCAGCTGCAAGTCCCAGGGTCCCCAGGCCACCTGCACTTCTCACCAGCTGGCTACAAATTTGAGGGTTCTCTCTACCCTTCAGTCTGGAAAGTTTGCTAGAATAACTCACAGAACTCAGGAAAACACCATACTATATGATTACAGTTTATTATAAAAGACATAAGTCAGGACCAGTCAAACGAAGAGATGCACAGGACGAGGTCTGGAAGTGTCTCAAACGTGAAGCTTCTGTGTCCTCAGGATGCACCACCCTCCCGACACATCCATGCATGTCACCAAACAGGGAAGCTGACCCGAGCCCTGGTGCCTGGAGTTTTTACTGGGATTGCACCACGTAGGTTGATTGACTAAATCAACATCCACCACATAACTGAACTTGATTCTCCAGCTCCTTTCCCCTCCCTGGCGGTTGGGCTGATATCACCTAGCTCAAAGCCACAATCTTCTCTAATCACAAAGTTGGTCTTTCTGTCATGGCCAGCCTCTGTCCTGAGTCATTTCATTAGCACAAACTCAGGTGTGGTCAGAGGGACCCACCGTGAATAACAAAGGCACTCCTGTCATTGAAGGAATTCCAAGGGTTTGAAGTTTGGACGCTGGAATCAGGGGTGTGGTTTGGGATGTGTGACATTTGGATTACCTCTTGGACAGCCACGTGGAGATGTCAAGTAGACAGTAGGTGGGTGAGACTGGCTTCAGGATGAGACCTGGGCTGCTGATATGCATCTAAGAGCCTTCAGCATGTTCCTGGTATTCAAAACCAGCAGACAGGATGACATCACTTAGCAAGTTGGCTTTAAAAGAGAAGATGGGCCTGGTGTGGTGGCTTACACCTGTAATCCTAGCACTCTGGGAGGCCAGGAGTTCAAGACCAGCCTGAGCAATTGCAAGACCCATCTCTACAAAAAATAGAAAAAAATTAACCAGGTGTATTGGTGCACGTCAATAGTCCCAGCTATTTGGAGGGTGGAGGCAGGAGGATTGCTTCAGCCTAGGAGTTGAGACTGCAGTGCTCTGTGATCACACCACTGCCCTCCAGCCCAGGCAACAGAGTGAGCCTCTGTCAAAAAAAAAAAAAAAAAAAAAAAGAGAGAGAGAGAAGATGGTCCCGGTCTAAGCCCCACTGCAAACCAACACTTGGAATCATTACTGCCTACAACTCTGCTTTCTCTGCTCTTTCATCTTTATCCACTCAGACAGCCAAAAAGTGAAAGGTTGTACCAGTTGAGACAAATCTCATCTTTTATATATACATAAACCTCCTCAAAAACCATGTTACGGGAGCAGAACAGGGAGGTCCCCACAGCGGGTATCAGATTCAAGCTCCACGCTATTTATCATCATCTAAAACAAGACAGTAACACAGAAAAAGAAAAAGCAATAAGCCGGAACATTTGAACTAACTCCTGGGTTATACAAAGATACGTTCTTTTCACCAACACAAAACTATGAAAGGATAAAGATGATGTGCTTATCATTTCAATAGCAGTTTCCTCTTGCTGATAATGTTCACTTTCCATACAGTAACTGTAACAAAAATGATAGTTTGAACTTTAAAAAAAAAAGAAAAAAGAAAAATTTTGGGTACAGTGATACACACCTGTAGTCCCAGCTACTTGGGAGGCTGAGGCAGGAGGATCACTTGAGCCCAGGAGTTCAAGTCCAGCCTGGGCGACACAGGGAGACCTCATTTCTAAAAAAAAACACACAAACAAAAACTTTGCTCGTTCCTTATTGAAAACAAAATTTACCTATTCAAATTCTAAGAGTTAATGTAAAATTACTGTAAGTCCAACAGATGAACTATTCTAAAGAGCTTTGCCACTTCAGACCAAGATTATTAGGGTGATATTCAATAAGATCCTCATCCAAAACCAACCCAAGAGAGATAGTAATATTTAATAATATAATAAAAAGAGAAATTAACCTTCATGGAGTTCTTATTCTATGCCAACCCTCAATTAAGTGCTTCACGGACATTATTGTATCCAACAATATTTACTGAATACATGCATTTAGTTTTTGTTTAATAATATGTTTGACAGATATTAAATCCTAACACTGAGAAATAGAAATTATTACTATCCCCATTTTACAGGCAAGGAAACTGAGGCTTTGAGAGATAAAGTAACTTGCTTCTCTACAAGTCACGAGTTGTTTAACCCAGGTAACAAGGCCACATAGTTAGTAAGCAACAGAGCCGGGATATTCACCCAGTTCCGTCTGCAGATGAAGCAGCTAAAGGAGGGGTAGTCATCGGTGCCCTTAAACATGTCTGGGATGCAGGATTGCTTCACTAACAGGGATTGTTTCTACGAGAAGTGATTTAGTACAGGTCCCTTTGCTTTCTCAGCCAGCAGGAGCCGGAAGAGGCAAGACGGTCTTTCCGCAGCACCGACGTACTGTGGGGTTAAGGAAGTTCAGCAACGTAGCAATGTGTTCCGTCGCTCAACATCAGCTTAATTTACTTTTTTAATTTTTTATTTCAGCATATTATGGGGGTACAAATGTTAAGGTTACGTATGTTGCCCTTACCCCCCTCCCACCTCGAGTCAGAGCTTCAAGCGTGTCCATCCCCCAGACGGTTGTGCGTCGCCCTCGTTCTGTATGTATATGCCCATCCCCTCCTTCCTCCTTCCAACTGCCCCACACCGGATAAATGTTGTTCCTATGTGTCCACTTAGGTGTGGATCAGTGAAACCAATTTGCTGGTGAGCACATGTGGTGCTTGCTTATCCATTCTTGGGATACTTCACTTAGTAGAACGGGTTTCAGCTCCATCCAGGAAAATACAAGAGGTGCTGTGTCACCGTTGTTTCTTATAGCTGAATAGTACTCCATGGTATACATATACCACATTTTATTAGTCCACTCATGTATTGATGGGCACTTGGGTTGTTTCCACAACTTTGCGATTGTGAATTGTGCTGCTATAAACATTCAAGTGCAGGTGTCTTTTTTATAGTGTCTTTTGTTCTTTTGGGTAGATGCCCAGTAGTGGGATTGCTGGATCAAATGGTAGATCTACTTGTATCGCTTTAAGGTATCTCCATATTGCTTTCCACAGGGGTTGCACTAGTTTGCAGTCCCACCGGCACTGTAAGAGTGTTCCTATCTCTCTTCATCCACGCCAACATTTATTGTTTTGGGACTTCTTAATAAAAGCCATTCTCACTGGAGATAAGTGATATCTCATTGCAGTTTTGATTTGCATTTCCCTGATGATTAGAGATGTTGAGCATTTTTTCATATCAGGTTAATTTACTTTTAGGCTTTTCTTTTTTGTCCTCTTCCAGTCCCTGAGGTCTGTCTGGATAAGAGACACCCTCCCTCCTCTATTCTGCTCCAGAAACTTGTCACAGCTGTCTGTGAATGGGCGAGGGAGCTGCCACCTGAGCTCAGGCCATCAAGAGTGTCCCAATTACCATTTATTTGCCAAATGCCAAGATATCAGAATGTCTAGACCTCAGGACATCAGATTATCAAAAATTATCATTTATATATCATTTACTATTTATTACACAATATAACTATAAATAGATAGTATTTTTATTATTATTATAAATTATGTATTCATCATTTACTATAGTAGTAAGAGTCATTTATTAAGTGCCTTCTATGCATTGGGCACTTTATAAATATTTTTATTAAATGTTCATAGTGTCCAGCACAGTAGACATTTAATATTATAACCCCCAATAGAGACTCAGAAGATTTAAAACCTGCCCAAAGTGACAGAGTGGCAGAGCTGGGAGTGGACCCAGGTCTCTGGGACTCTGAAATGCATGTTCTTTCTCACATAAATTCTGCCTCTCATACACTGGAGGGCAACCGCTGAGCTCCAGGCAGAGTTCAGAGGTATCTGCTTATCACGGATATCAGTTTCTGCCATCTGCAGTCTCTGCTTAGCTGCAGATAATAAAATCCTCCCACCTATTTTATGAAACTGAATACATTAACATTATTTGAGCAGCCATTACTACTCAGTGCCCTGACACGGCAAGAACCTCAGGGGTTATTGACATGCATGGAATTCTCTGCCTCCATGCTAAACGGTGCTACACTGCCATGCTTTTGTAAATTCAATTTTTTAAAATTCATGTGTCTGTTTTTGTAATTTTTCTACCTCCTACCTCACTGTTAGGTTGTAAGCTATCACACATATTTTGCTGATGTCCTTATGCCTGCTTCTAGGGCAGCACTATTAACCTTTGGGCTGAATACTTCTTTGCTTTGGGGGGCTCCAGGGGGCATCTGTGCATTATAGGATATTGATCAGCATCCCTGGTCTCTGCCTTTTAGATGCCAGTAGCAACTCATCCTTCCTCTGCAGTCATGCCTATCAAAGAGTCTCCAGACATTGCCAAATGTCCCCCATGGGAGAGGGACGAAATCACCTCCAATTAAGAACAACTGTTCAAGGAGAACACACACACACACAGACACACATTGCTAATTTGTCACTTCTTATAGTGCTGCTTAAAGAAGGAAACAGGGACTGGAAGCAGTGGCTCATGCCTGTAATCCTAGCACTCTGGGAGGCCAAGGCAGGAGAATCACTTGAGGTCAGGAGTTTGAGGCCAGCCTGAGCAAGGACAAGACCCTGTTTCTACTAAAAGTAGAAAAAAATTAGCTGGGTGTAGTGTGCATACCTGTAGTTCCAGCCACTCAGGAGGCTGAGGCAGGAGGATCACTTGAGCCCAGGAGTTTGAAGTTGCAGCGAGCTATGATGATGCCACTGCACCCTAGCCTGGGCAACAAAGTGAGATCCTGTCTCAAAAAAGAAAAAAAAAAAAATTAAGTAAACTCAGAGTAATACTATGAGGAAACTTCAGTACTCCAAATGGGCTTTAGCCCATAAAGTCTCTGACATATTTCTGTTGTTCAAAGGCTTATTTTATTTTATATACAGTTATATTTCCAGCATATTCTGAAGAGGTGAGGTCTTCAGATAAGTGACCATATACAACTTACTACATATGCTACTACTGTGAGCCCCTATGCTCCTATCTTGTTACTCAAATAGCCAATCTGCTAAGCAAAATATGCCCTATAACTCTCCACTTTTCCTACAAAAGATAAATTCTACAATGTTTCCATTCTCCTTGAGTCAATACTTTAGTTAATTAAAAAAATTGATTAAAATGTTACTATAAAGTTGATGATTCCTTCTCATGTATTCTGTGAGAACTACATGATATAAAACTTCATTGATTCTTCGTTGCACAGGTATCTTTACCAGTTCAAATGCTGGCTCTCAAATAGGCTTGCTCCGAGAATGTCTGTGGGGCAGACAACGTGGTCCTCTCCATCATTTAGAAACTTGTTGCCAACGTGCATGTTCAGCTACTGATAATGGCATTCTGGAAGAATCGATTTCTCTCTCATAAGAATTTGGTCAATTTTTCCTGCTTTTAAGATATCATCTTGTCAAAAAGTGAAACCACTGGGAGTCATTCATATACGCAGTTGTTTGCACTATTTGATTGTCTGGGGTTGCTGATGGGGAGGTAAATCCTTACCGATGACACTGCAGGAATGGGTGCCTGCATCTTCAACTTTGAGGTACAATTCCAATTTGTTCTCAAAATGGCTAAACCAGTTAAAAATTCCACCAGCCGTATATTAAAGGTATAGCTACTTCTTACACAAAAGGGTGTTTAATTATACTAATAATATTTAGAAATATATATACAGTACATTTGCATTATTACAATCCATGCAGGAATTTTACCTTTCAAAAGAATTTGTTGACAGATAGATATGCTTCCACTTGCTCTCTGACCATGCTGCTGAGGAGGTACCAGGTCTGTAGATTGATTGTGTAAGGACAAGCAGGAAGCTCTACTATGCCTGATCTGAACCTTAACCTTCTTTCTGAGTAGACTCCAAATGAACTCTCTTTCTTGTAGTTTTCACTGCTAAAGTTGGAAAGTGACTTTGATGGATTAAATGTTGAATTTTTCCCAAATCCAAAATCATTGATTTGAGTCATGAGGACACTGTGGTAGAAACGATTGGCTGACCGTGAAAGATGAGTGACCCCTCCATAGGATGGAGTAGCTGTGGGCAGTGGCTACCCAGTGGGAACTCCGTTCCCAGCCCCAGTTTCTAGGCAGGTCTGGTTCTCACCAAGGAAGTGATCTTGTGGGGTTATCTCCTCCAGGCCAAAATGTTTAAGAAACATATGTGTCTTCCACATAATCTCTCTCCCTGACCCATCAGCTAGATGAAAAGAACTCTGGGGACCTCGCAGAGGGCAGAGACACAAGATGAAAGGAGCCTGGGCTCCGAGTAGCCACATCAAATGCTTCCCACCCAATTTGGGCTGGGAACCTGAGAGAGAAAAACATACTTACATTGTGTTAATGCACTGAGAAGTGGCGTTAACCTGCTACAGCAGCTATAATAATATCACCCAAATTAATATAGAAAACACACTCAGCTAAAATAGACTTTAATATACATTTGGAAAAATCTGAATTCTTCCCTTCCATAAAGAAGTATACATAGTTGCAGTTCTCAAGTTCACAGATGCAAGAGCCAAGAGCCAACTGTCTTCAAAAACCAACACCTTTGAATTTGCTTTTAACCCCCCTTGTACCTAATGCTTTTGAGCCACGAGGGCAGTAAAGTCACTGGCCCAGTACTCAGTACTTGCTGGCATCCATTAAATGTCAATTTCCCTCAACTCCTCAGTCTTTAATCTCTAACTGCATAGAAAAATGCTACTCAGACACTCCACATCTATTCCTAATCAAATAGAAGGAACATAGCCACCAACCACTTGATCAGAAGTAAAAACAGAAAAAGGAAGCCTGCATGCAGAGAGGGCCCAGAAACCTTTCCTTGCCACAAGTAGGCAGAAACACCATCTGCTGTTGCATGACGCTGCCGTTGTCCTTAGGGTATGGTTACTGTTAGACCTTGATATTGTTTTGCTCTTTTTAGAAATCATTTTAAGGAAGTAACGCCCAGCTCATAATATACTTTCATATTCCCTTTTGAATTTTATTTTGTGCTCATTGTCTTACAAATAATCTTGATTCTGGAGCAGATACCACCAGAAAAAAAAATGATAGTTTTGATGATTTTCCAATTTTTCCAAAAGCAATACTTATAAAGATACCACATTAACCCCCTACTTTTTCTTTCAGTTGAAGCCTCTATTTCTGACTGGCTTGTCAGCAGAATAGAGTATTTTTTAAAATCTTTATCATTTTTTACTACATGCAAAACTAATGCACATACTTTATAAAAGTGAATTAAATTGAAACGATAGAGAAATACAAAAGAAACAATAAGGAAAACGGGGTCGTGTTATACATCTAGTTTGGCAATTTGGTTTTTGGATTAAACTGCTTGTCTTGGGCATCTCTTCAGGTCCGTTGCTCCCCTGGCAAGCACCCTCGATACATTTAAAGACCTGAGATCTGGCTTCAGAGATAGGAGTGATGTTAACTCCAACACCCCTCCGGCACTGACAGCTTCCTAATCCCAGGCCAGGTCTCACAGTGTGGCACACACATCCAGGTCCAAAAAACTCAGCTGGGCAGAGCTGTGCCCAGAGAGGTGTGTGTTTTCCAAGCCATGTGCAGAGCTGGCTCTCCTGCAGGGGCCTCTTTGTGGCAGGAATCTATAAGTTAATACTGCCAGGGAGAAGAATGCCGATGACTTGAGCATGCTGGTAGCTGTCCACACGCACAGAAGCCATCTGTCATGGAGCTTCTGCATGTGTCAAATACCATAGTAATTAACCAACGGGGCAGGACTGCGCCTCCGACATGGTAAAGATTCCTCCTGCACACACAGTGACCTTGCAGCTTCATGTCCATCACAGGAAATGCTTAAATGGAAGTGATCCCTCCAGGAGACTAAAATGCGATGCAGTCTGCTGTCAGACCTCTATCTGCCATGGAGGTGCCTACCTGCTTCCGCAAGATCTCTCTCTGGGCATTGGACCGAAGGATGGCACCCAGTGGCAAGACTGCCTGTTTCAACAGTGACACTGTGTGGCAGGACCAGCAACAACAGCCAAAACCGGGATTTTCCAGTTTTCTCCTGGGGAGGTGACAGTATCCAGGAACTAAGGTGTGTCCCTGAGGGAGGGGCGTTATCACAGAAGAGAGGGCAGCAGAAAAAGACAAACATACATTCTCACCATAAATAGTATGGGAGAATGAAATGAGTTAAGTTAAATATTAAAATGAATAAGTACCTAAAGCTGATGAATATTGCTTCTAGATGAATAATGGAAGAAAAAAATAAAAATTTTTAAAAGAATAAAGATAAAGCTGATGAATAAAAATAATGATAATCACAGAAGGCGGCTGCCTTTTGTCATGTACCCTCTGTGGCTCAGGCATATGAGGTGCTTTGCATACGCTTTGCTCATTTGCTCTTCATAGTGAAACCTAAAAGGCAGGGATTCAGCTTCCTTATTTGAGGAAACTGAAGGTCGGAAAAGTTAAGGAACTTGCCCAAGTTCCTTTGAAAGTGGCTGTTCAAACTTAAAACTGTCTACTCCCAAATCCCTGTTATTGTCATGATTCCTGAGGATATACGGAAAATAAAAGGAACCAATGCCCTTAGCAGGGAAGGGAGGAGTCGCTGATTACATTTGCCCATGTAAGTGTGGAGGGGTCAGGAAAGATCTAAGAGATTCCACAAACTCAAGAGTAGCATTCCTATGAAGTGAGAATTCCAGTTTCCAACATCACCGTCTCCAGCCCAAATCTTACAAAAATATCTACCCATTTTCACTTCCACTTTCTCACTGTATCTCATAAGAATTGATGGCAAAGTGTATCAACAGATAATATTCTTCCCATTGTTAAATGTCACACTTATTTCCTGGGCACAATGCCCAACTTGGTTTAAGCTATCGTTACTAATTAAGTTAGAGCTTCATAAAGTACAGTTGTTACATTAAATTGATGTGACCTATCCATCTGCTACTAGCATGAATGTCTGTGACAATAGAGTCATCAGAGAGGAAACATTTCGGTGTTCTATTTCCTCCACTAACAGCATGACATAGCTCCATGCAAAGAAATCTCATCCTGACATTCAATCCTCCCCCTGCTTCTAACACTGTGGTCTCCAGGAGCTTTGATGGGACTGAGGGTGTATTCATCTGGGATCATTTGGTTGCCAGGAAGAGAAACATCAAACTAGTTTATGGGCAATTGTGGGTTTGCGCTAAAAGAATCTTTTCTCAATTTTCCTCCATAGGAACCTTACAGACTTGGAAAGTACCAAGTGTCCAAAAGTTCAGTTACAAACAAAATGTTAATGAAACCAAACAACCCTTTGTAAAAGCTAAGGTACAGCTGATGGAAATCAGCAGCTGGAAAGTGTGAGTAGAGGTGGAAGGAAGAGGAGTGAGAATACACTTATCATACAAAATGGGGACAGAAGTGACACCATCAACAATTAATGGAATGAGAATGGTTAAAATGGTAACACCGAGGAACAAAAATGATGACATAACTGGAGAGGGAGGAGGGGGCTGGGAAGGCACATGGTGGTGTGTATTGGTTACCTATTGCCACATGACAAACTACCCCAAAAATGCAGTGGCTTAATACAACAACTATTTATGATTACTCACCCATGTGCAGAGGTTCTAGAATTCAGCTGATCTAGAATGGACCTGGCCAGATGGCTTTGCTTCTCTCTGCAGGTCGGCAAGTCAACGGGACAGTGTTGCCCTACATCTTTTAGCCTTCTCCTGAGACCAGCAGGCTAGCCAGGTACTAGCAGAGTCCAAGAGGGCCGACCCTACCACAGAGGCACTTTTCTAATCTGCTTGCATCATGTCAGTGAACATCCTAGTAGCCAAAGGATGTCACATGGCTGTACCCAAGTCAGAATGGGGACATGCAAGTGGGCAGAACTGCAAAACCACCTGGCAATGGGCCTGGAAATAGGGAGGGGTGAAGGCTTGGAACCAATGGCAGTGGGAAAGGTAGGTGGTGAGCTATATTCTCATATAGGATGTGGCTAATGAATGCACAGAACGTTGATGGTTTGAGAAGTTCCGTTCTGGTGATTTTAATCTTGAAAATGAGCCACGTGGGCGACCTGAGACCAAGGTGGATAATGATGAGCTGAAAGCTGTAGGGGAACCAAATCCATGTCAGCCTACATGTGAAATAGCAGCAAGGTTTGACCTTACTATTCCAACAATACTGGACCATTTGAAACAAATGGGCAAGGTAAAGAAGCTGGATAGATGGGTTCTGCATGAATTAAACAAACGTCAGAAGAGAAATCATCTCAAAGCTTGCCTTTCTTTGCTGTCACAACATAACGGTGGATCATTTCTACACCATATTGTTATGTGTGATGAAAAATGGATTCTTTTTGGTAATCGCAAGTGTTCGGCACAATGGTTGGATAAAGATGAAGTACCAAAACACAGTCCAAAACCAAATACTCATCAAAAAAAACGAATAGTGTCTGTTTGGTTGTCCAGGGCTGGTATTATCCACTACAGTTTCATGAAACCTGGTCAATCGATCACAGCAGATGTCTACTGCAACCAGCTGGATGAAATCATGAGAATGCTTGCAATTAAGCAGCTAAGATTGGTCAACTGGGATAGGCCAATCCTCTCGCACGACAACGCTTGACCACATGTCGCACAAACAAAGCTGCTCAAACTACAGTGGCTGGACTTAGAAATTCTCTGTCATCCACCGTTTTCTCCAGACCTTGCACCAACCTACCACCTCTTCCAGGCTTGGACCACTTCTTGCAAGGAAAAATATTCAATTCCCATCAAGGTGTGGAAAATGCCTTTCGTGATTTCATTGCCTGCCAGTCGCTCTCCAGGCTTCTTCGCCTCTGCATAAATAAGCTACCATTAAGATGGCAAAACTGTGTCAATAGTTTAGACACATACTTTGATTAATTGTACTGCTTCTTAGTTGGGATATAATAAACTGAACTTTTGATTCGAAATCGAAAGTTTCACGTTTAATCACCTAATATTTAGAGAAACAGATTAACATGCAAAGCACTAAAAATTGAAAGAGTTGTTTCCTTCTGAAGAGTAGTACTAAGACAGAAAAGGGGAAGTTAAGGTTTATAACCTTTTTGTTGTTTCAAGTTTTTAACTGTATAAATTATTAAAGATATTTTTAATTAATCAAAAATTTTAAAACACTGTTCACTATGTAGAATACAGCAGCAGATCAAAGACTTAAAAAATATAGTCTTCCCCCTCAAGGAGCTCACGGTCTTGTGAGGAAGACAGACCATTGACAGATAGTGACAACACTGCCCTGAGAGAACACAGTCCTACAACAGCATGACGGAGAAGCGAATTCAGTGCATCTTAGGGATTGATCAAGGAAGACTTAACAGACGGGGACATTTGAATCGAGTCGTGAAGTACAGGAGTCTGAGGACAGCCTCTCTCTCCTGCCCAGAATCTTTAGAAATGGAGAACCATTTGTTTAAGCCCACAGCTACCCTGGAGAGCAAAAGGGAGTGCCTTTCATGCGTGAGTAACCGTGGTAAATAGCTGAAGTGCAAGGGCCTTAGATTGAAGAAAGAAACTACCACCTGCAATGTGCTCAGAAAGCGACTGTGCTACCTGTGGGTATAGACCCCAAAGAACTGAAAGCAGGGACTCACAGACACTTGTACATCCAAGTTCACAGCAGCGTTGTTTACAAGGAGTGGGAGCAAATGAAGTCTCCATCAACAGAAGAAGAGACAAACACAGCGTGGTATATACATACAATGGAATGTTATTCAACCTTAGAAAGGAAGGAAATTCTGACATGTGCTATAACATGGATGAACCTTGAGGACATCGTGCTGAGTGAAATGAGCAGGTCACAAAAGGACTAATACTGTATGAGTCCACTTACACGTGGTCCCTAGAGTAGTCAGGCTCATAACAACAGAAAGTAGAATGGTTGTTGCCAGGGGCTGGGAGGAGGGAAGAAAGGGAAGCTGTTTAATGGGTGCAGAGTTTCAGTTGGGGAAGATGAAAAACTTCGGGAGACAGCAGGGTGACGGGTGCACAGCAATATGAATGTACTTAATGCCACTGAACTGCATATTTTAAAATGGTTAAAATGGTACATATGATGTATATCTCACCTTAATACAAAAGAAAGGAAGGAAAGAAAGCTATCGTGCAGCTGGGCAGGAGCTGTAGGGAGCTGATACCCAGGAGGCATGGTATGAGAAGAGGAGGCACTGTGGATCCCCGGTACTGGGGGGCAAACTGGAGCTCCCCAGGAGGCACCGTGGGCAAATGGAACTGCACACTCCAGTGAGTCAGGGGAGCGTGGGTGCTCTGCTGGAGAGGCAGGGCCGGCGGCACAGTGCAGTCCCTCCAGGTACCGTTCATGCAAGGGGGTGAAACACTGCACAACACTCTCTGCTTCCATAGGAAAACACAAATTTATGCAAGCACACCGAAAAGGTTCTGGAAGCATACTCCTGACTGTGGTTGTCTTTGGGGAAAGACTTGAAACTGGTAGTAAAAAAGAATTTTAGCTTTACCTAATGTTTGGATTTTTTAACACCAAGAATATACTTGGGGCTGGACATGGTGGCTTGCACCTGTATTCCAAGCTCCTTGGGAGGCTGAGGTGAAAGGACCATGTGAGCCCAGGCATCCCAGGCTGTACAGAGTCTATTTTGTTTGACAACATCCACCAAAAGTTTAAGGAACTATCTTGGTTCAAGTTCTATTAATTTTCTTTTCTTTTTTTTTTTTTGAGACAGAGTCTCACTCTGTTGCCCGGGATGTAGAGTGCCGTGGTATCAGCCTAGCTCACAGCAACCTCAAACTCCTGGGCTCAAGCAATCCTTCTGCCTCAGCCTCCCGAGTAGCTGGGACTACAGGCATGCGCCACCATGCCCGGCTAATTTTTTTTTACATATGTTTTTAGTTGTCCAATTAATTTCTT
>CAUYRT010071608.1:0-36425 GCA_963574885.1 Lepilemur ruficaudatus
TGGGCTCAAGCGATCCTCCTGCCTCAGCCTCCCGAGTAGCTGGGACTACAGGCATGCGCCACCATGCCCGGCTAATTTTTTCTATATGTTTTTAGTTGGCCAATTAATTTCTTTCTATTTTTAGTAGAGACGGGGTCTCGCTTTTTCTCAGGCTGGTTTCAAACTCCTGACCTTGAGTGATCCTCCCACCTCGGCCTCCCAGAGTGCTAGGATTATAGGTGTGAGCCACCATGCCCGGCCTGGATAAATTTTTTTTAAAGGTGAAATCATGAATCATACAAATATAAAATGACCATGTCTGAGATTTTATTTAATTCGTTCATTAATGAGGGAAATGGTAGTATGTTACAATTAGTTCAAAAGAGAATTCAAGAACCATAGTTATATAGGCGTAAGGAATGCTGAAGAGACCTTACAAATAAATGCAAAACTGCTCCGTTCATAGGACAATACTCAGATGCATTCCACAAATCATTTTCAGTATCATTACTTTTCTGCAAGTTACAGGGTTGTAAAATAGTTCAAAGACCATGAAAGGTAGAGATAACCCAGAAGGGTGCACTTGATAGGACACCTGATGATCTTTTTTGCCTATTTCAAAGTCTTTCACAACTCCTTCTGTTTTTATTTTCTGTTGTCATCTATTTGCCTTTCAAGAAAAGATACCGAATCAAATCATTCTGTCAGACCAATATATAAACCTAAGTTTTTGTTCTGTTTTTAAGTAGCCTCTTAGGCATTATCGTTGTCATATTTCTGTTCTGTCTCAAAGTAGTAACCCATTATTGTCATTAATTTCTATTATATCTGTTGCTAAGTGAGTCTTCGATTGAGGTCATTGATGCTAAACTCCTTAGGCCTTTTGAAAAGCATATGCTTGCTTTCAGAAATTAAGGGAGAGAATTGGAAATAGCAAAGGAACTGGTTTCATTTTCCAGGAGAAACATTTAAATCTCTCATGAGCCATTTAGAACCAGCAGCATAAATGTAGAATCAAGGGTGAAGTTACAGAAATGCAAAATGACAGAGGAGAATGAAGAACAGAAAGGAAAAAGAATTTTTCTAGAAAAACTTATTTTTACTTTTTATTATAAATTTTTTAAAACACATATAAAGATAGAGAATAATTTTCTCTATCTTGAATAATTTAACCCCTATTTTTCACTCACCCATATTCAACAGCATAACCCTTTTTTATACCTGTTCCATCTCTCCCTTCTCTCTCTCCTTTTTTCCCAGAAGTATTTTAATGAAAACCCTGTACATCAGGGCATTTGACCCCTGTTCACTTTATATGGGAGGAAAAATAATTTTCTCTCTACACTTCATGGTTCTTAGTTGGGACAAACCACTATAATGAAAGATTAACAAGAAAGAAACAGAAGTATAGTAACATGTATACCTGCTGTATACACGGGAGATATCCATGGAATGCATAATTCTCTAAGAGGTGGCTTTGAGTTCAGGCATAAATACCATCTTCAGCGTAAAGACAGAAGGGTGTAGGGAAGGCCAGATTATGGTGAGGGGCCAGCAAAAGCACAGTAAACAAGGGTAAGGTTTGTTACACAGATCTTGGTTTGTATAATATGTGCCTTCTTCATTGATAAGAGTTTCTGGTGATTGGGAGTCATCCTTCTCTTCCTAGTGCAGAGAGGAAGACATACTTACAAACTGGAGGTTTCCTTTATAGGATATAAATTTCTCTAACAAAAGGGTAACTTCTGTGGTTTTCAGAGCTTCTTCTATGTCTCCTGATTAGCTCAAATAATCCTTATGCTTAAGAGGCTTATTTGGGGTGGCATGTCCTGGTCTTCTATAGTCATATTTTGAAATGCAGTGTCCTGAACTCCATCAACTTCGTATGCATTTCAGAAAGCAGTATCATTTTCTTCCACAACCAGAACGTTATCACGATTAAGGAAATTCACAGTAATTCATTAAAATTAAATATCTTGTCTATATTCAGATTTCTCTGCTCAAAATATAGTTTTATAGTTATTTTGTTCAAATTAGGATCCATCATGATCCACACATTGCTTTTGGCTCTTACGTCTCTTATGTCTTTTTGACTTTAGAACAGGTGCTACCTCACTTATTTTTGTTTTGTTTTTAAACTTGTCATCGACTTGTTGAATATATCGAATCCCACGTTCTAGATTCTAGATTTACTTGATTACATCTTTCTGGTATCACCTCTAACTTATTTCTCTATATACCTGTAAATAGAAGTTAAATTTTGCCAAAAATACTTGATAGGTGATGTAATTATGCTTCATATTGCTTTGCATTAGGAGTCTCTTGATATCCGGTTGCCCCGCATCAGTGGCTTTGGATAGTGACAGCCTGATCCTTCCTTTCTAAAGGTGATTTTCCTCCTTGTGGCCAGCAAGTGATTATGGGATGATAATTTAGCACCCTGAAAACATCCAATTCTCAAACAGCCCAAGACGTTTTTTTGATTGATGAACTATCTTCCTCCTGTACCTCAAAGGCTGACCTGAGTGTGTGTCTTCAGGAGGAATCTATACAGAACAATGAAGGAGGAACTGAGAACAGCCAAATTGACCGTATGGAATAAAAGATGTTGCAACCACATTTGTGTCCTATTTAAGAGTAGATTTAAGAGGTAGGTAAGAGAGACTTTTAAAAACTCAGAATGATAAGTGTACAAGAGTTGGAAAAATAGAGTTGAAGAGAAAGGAAAAATAAAGGTAATTTTATTTAAAAGATTTATTGAATCTCTGAGTGTCCTTAACTAATAACATCACAAGGACCCTCATCTACACTAAATCCAGCAATAACAATAAAAAATAAAGCTTCTGAAATGCCCATTGTCCCCCAGTTAGATAAGCTAGAAAAACAGAAAACAAAACCAAATCTCAAATCTCAGATCCAGCTTAAAAGTTGGGGAGGACAGCCAAGGTGTCAAGAACTGTAGAAGCAGTGCCTACGTGAAGCTGGCGTGATAAGGCTGATTTAACTGCACAGAAAGTGGCAGAAGCTGAAAGAATGACTTTACAAATGCATAAGAGACATCCATTTCAGAAAATTGTTCAACTTGTGAATACAGCAGAGAAGCTGTAAAACTCCCAGTGGAGGCTGTAAGAGCAGAATTGATGCCCCCAAGCAATGATTCATTGATGCAGAAGGTAGAGGAATATAGCACAACCAAATTAAAACACCCAAAGCCAAAGTAGAAATGTCTAAAAAATGAAAGAATGTTGAAAAGACACCAGGAAATCCAAGCTACCTACAACAGTGGGAAAGACCAATACATTCATTCGCTTACACGTCTTCATTCCTTTGACTGTGGCTTCTGTATCACATTTTTTGGTTTAGATAACGTTTCTCAAGATGTGTTTTTAGAAGATTCCCAGAGTACCATGCATGAGAAGACCTGAAATGACAATGCTTAGATATTTAAATTTATGAAGTGTTTAATCTTCATTGCAAAGAAAGGCTCTTACAAGCTACTTTGATAAAAAGAAAATTTAAAGACACTCAAGAGTAAGAATGACTTTGGACCTTCCTTTTCAGACTTTGAAGAAGTGTAAGCGTTTAAGGGGAAAGAAACAAAACAAACAAAAAGCAGTGGAACTAATACACTTTGGTATGCTATCTAGCCAAAGTAACTTTTCTTTTAAGATGGAAGATGCTTAATAAGTGAAACACATTGAATACTATGTCAGTGCAAGTACTCAGTAGCGGCAGTACTCATTCCAGAATTTGACTGTCAGGGATGAGATAATATATAGTTTGTTTACTAAAATGAAAAATGAATTTAGGGGAAAGTGAAGTTTTTACTGAATATACAGATATTATAGGGGAGGGCATCCTGTTCTCCTTTGATGCTTTGCGTTTCTCACTGCTAAAGTCACCCCTCAGCCATGCCATCTGTTGCCTGCTGAGCTCCATGCTTTCCCCCTTTACTGATGCCAGTGCAGGACTTAGACATGTGATGTGGCAGCCGCTATGGACAAACTTCTCATTTGGAAAGGAAGATCAACATAGTTGTAAAGGAGTTCGGGCAAGAGTGACTGTGTGTCCCAATTTTGCCAAGACAGTCTTAGCTTATGCCTAATGTCTCAGCGTAGATCTCAGTAGCATCTCTCAAAGGTATCCCAATTTGGATGGTAGGTCACAATTTAGTTGGGGGTCTGACTTCCTGTTTACTTCATTGCTATAGTTAGGAAACATTTTCTTGTTACTTCAGTTCTGTTTAATTTAGTGAACATTTATTTAACACTTAATAGATGTGAGGAACACCTTGAATCTTTTGTATTATGAGATAAAAAGAAAAATAAAGACAAGGCTCCTGCCCCCAAATAATTTCACATTAAACAATGCTTTTTCCTCTTTAGCTTACTTGGGCAACTCAGAGCCTCATCAGAGTCAGAAGTGCCCCTAGACCCAAGCTCCTGCCCTCGCTTGCCTCTGGCTGCGTGCCCCTCTCCCTCATGGGACTTAATGGAATGTTCCCGTCTAAGAACCTGTGCCCTATCACACCACACACCGGGTATGTGGGATAGTGAAATTCCTTGCCCAGACACATTTGAGCCTGCTGCCAGGGACCACATGGACCTCTTCCCTTGAACATATTCACACGAGGTCCCTCTCAGTCCCAGATAAGCCAAGGGTGGGTGGAGAAGGGGTGGTAGAGTAGGCTCCCCACAACCTTACATGTTCTGGAAAATAACTTCCAGGTTATTTTGACTGTATATTCCTCCAAGTAGAAGAATAGAGCATACTTTATATAGTAGTTTATTAGCTTGATTTACAGCTTTTAGGTATTTATTTAGACACATGGCATGTGGGCCTCCATTTTCATTCTTGTTGTGGACCTCACAAATATTAGAGGCAGGCCCCTTCACAGTCAGACTTAAAATCCTTACCGTGACCCATGAGCTCTTACATGATCTCCTCCTGCCCTCTTCTCCACTCTGCTCAGCTGTGCCAGCCTCTTCACTGTTCCAGAACACCCCAGGCACCCTCTCACCTCCCTTGCACTCACGGCTCCCTCTCAGAATGCTTTTCCCCTGGGTTGCCCCTGGCCTCTCCCCTCACGTCCTTCAGGTCTCTGCCCACCCCAGGTCACTACCTTATCAGTGAGACCTTGCCTGGTCAGCCTTTCTAGAGTCTTAACCAGTCCCCCAAACACTTACTGCCCCTTTCCTGCCTTATTTACTTCCCTAAGACACATCACGCAAGTCAGAAGTACTAGAAAACTAAATTAGCTTTTCCCTCTAAATATCTTACTTTTAAAACCCCTTAAATATTGACTATTTTCCCGTAAGATTCTTTTAGTTTTTATGTCTTAAAGTTATCCATGTAGCCACTTTAAAGAGTTAAATAGTATCTCTAAGACTAGTTACTTAAAACAGCAGACCCTCTACCTTGCCCTCAACTTCAGGGGTAACTATTTCCAATGCTATTGGATGGTTCTTTGGGTTTTTCTCCCCATATCTAAATAACATGCTTTTATTGCTTCTTCCTAACTTTAATTTTAGGCCTTCTCTTATTTGCTTTGCATTGTAGAGGACAGATTTCAGCTCTCTCTTACCATTATCACACGCTGTGCATGCACACAGGTATGCAGCTCTCCCCTTCTCAGTATGATTAAATTGTGATTTTGGTTCGATCAAGATTTGGTGTTTTAAACTGCAAACACTGGTCACAGCCGAGTGTGCTGTGATTACTTTTCCTTCCCCTGCAGCATCTTATTTTCCCTGGAATTAAAAATTGTCGTGATTTTGATTTGTTTACTTTTCTAGGGTATTAGCATCAATTCCACCCCAGACTGTACCAGTTATGTATGTCTTTTTCCAGTATGTTCAGACATCTATATTCTACTCTTTTCCTTTTCTTGGAAAAATTTCCTGTAGAGTCTTTAGATTTTTTTAAATCTGAATGGTTGTTCTCAGAGTCTGCTAGAGTTTGACTGAAACCATAGAGACATCTCTGTGACTTATTAACCTCAATAGAGCTTTTGGGTAGTTGATGTAATTTCTGTTGTTGTTGTTGTTTTAAAAATATTATTATTTGACCAAGTCATAAAAGTAACTACTTATCATGAATTTATCTATGGTTCTCTTTTATGTGTTATAACCAAGAGACCTTTTATTCTAAAAATACAGAATGTATTCTTACATTTGTTTTACATAGAGCATATTAAGAATTGCTGAAACAATCTTAATACATTTACATATAATATATATTTTTTACTTTATTCTTTATAGGCTCTCAAAATTAGAGAGATATGTAATTGCCCACCACTTTCTGGACCAGACCCTCGATTACTGTTCAAACTCAGCATGAAGCATTTTCTTGAAGAATCAGAGAAAGAAGACCTAAGTACCACTATTAAGAAACAGAAAATGGATACTCCTTCTATTCAAAAACAGGAGCAAATTCCGTTAACATACATAGTTGAAAAAAGAACTGGCAGTTGATTTAAAATTTATGAGACAAAGGATATATGAAGAATGTAGTAATCCTTATCATTTTTATGTTACTTTTTAAAAAATGATATTTGAAATGGGAAAAAAATGGCTATTCAAGGTCAAATCATGTACATTATAGATATTATCTAAATTCTTTTAGGTATTTATTTTTCATGAAATATTGATGTATTTTAATCTATTTTAAAATATCTTCAATGAGGAAAATGTCACAGAATAAATTTATATTACACATTTTACTCTGTCTTATACTTACTTTTGATTTGGAAGGCAGACCCCTAGTGGTTCCAGCTGAGCCTAAACTGGATTTCACAGTCTGGGTGGTTATGATGAACTGGGAAACAGACGGTCTGAAGGTTCTGTTTTTTGAAAATTGTTTGCATTGGAGTAGAGTTATGTGGGAACGGGGACCTTAGGATAGAGATAGAGAATTTCCTGATCTTCCTCTGTGGATGATGAGGAAAAAGGCCACCAGCAGAAGCTGAAGAAGCCATGGTCATAGGGAGGCATAAGAAGTACTGTTTGTGGTCCAGGTGACAAAGTGGAAAACAGAATGTGGGGAGAGGGGCATTTCCACTGGACACATGTTCCTGGTGTACTTAAAAAGTTGTGTCATTTGGCCTCTCAATGGTATTACAATTTGAGAATCTTTAGGGTTCTCAGAGAAGACAACCCCTCTGTTCTCATTGGAGGTAGGCAGAGGAAAAGGTGCAGTCCCAAGTTGATCTCCATGAGCAGCAGAAATCAACAAAGGGACAGGAAGAAGAAAAGACAGAAGCAGCATAAGACACATCCTCAGTGGTGGCCAGAAATTACTGCATTGTATAAATGTGGAAATGAGTTATTGTTTAATATTATTTGTACTCCAAAACTAGTGATGTCTAATGATGCTTAGGTTACATTTCTAACAGGAACATTTTCTTTGAAACCCATCTTTGAAATATTTAAGAAATATTTTCTTAAAGGGGAAAGGAACGCTGGGCGCGGTGGCTCACGCCTGTAATCCTAGCACTCTGGGAGGCCGAGGCGGGAGGATTGCTCAAGGTCAGGAGTTCGAAACCAGCCTGAGCAAGAGTGAGACCCCCGTCTCTACTAAAAATACAAAGAAATTAATTGGCCAACTAAAAATATATACAAAAAAAATTAGCCGGGCATGGTGGCGCATGCCTGTAGAAGGATTGCTTGAGCCCAGGAGTTTGAGGTTGCTGTGAGCTAGGCTGACGCCATGGCACTCACTTTAGCCCCGGCAACAGAGTGAGACTCTGTCTCAAAAAAAAAAAAGAGAGAAAGAAAGGAACTGCTTTTTATTGTGTAGCTGCTATGAGCTGAGCCCTGTATTTATCTCATTTATTTCACAGCCCTATAAAGTAGGCTTTATTATTCTCATTTTACAAGGAGAACACTTAGGTTAAATGACATACTCATTGTCTCTCACTTAGAACAAAGCTAGATCTGTCTGACTGCAAATCTGTCCATTTCCCACAACTCTCAGGTATCTAAGACTAAGCTTTCCAAAAAGAAGGAACAAACTCTGTTCTCAATTATTTGTAAGCTTCTTCGTGTATGGCTTCAATACAGGTAAAAATCTCATAAAATCAGGGACCACTTATGTTATCTACAGAATGATTTTCCAGGTTCTCCTCTCAGACCCTTCTATCAAAATTAACGTGAAAAGCCTTGGGTAGAGTAGGAAAGTGGAGCTTCTCCCCCATGCCCGTGAAAGCATGTGAAATCTCATTTGTGATGTATCCTGGTACTATTCAATTTTCTTAGACGAAATATTTACCTAGATATTAAGACAAGCTCAGAGCCTATTTATGTTTTTCAGGGCTTACTATAGATTACTTATAAGAAATTTCTTGATCTGCACATAAGACAACACTAATAAGGAAGAAATTCACATTAACTGTTTTCCATACAGTCATTTACACTCCAGGTGGTTGGAGTTTTGTGATCCTCCCTAACATGTAAAGAAATCTGGAGAATGTCATCTAGAAGTAAACAGTAAAACACACCATTAGATTTTTTCTTCCTTCTCATTGTCACATCTCATTGTGTTCATGTTTCCTAGAACACGTATACAAGTTGACACGTCAGAAAGAGCAGAGATAATAGGGAGATGATATCTTTATAGTGCATATGAAAAAGATTTTTTTTGACCTACGGAAGCAAATGTAAAAGAAATGTTATACACTTCAGCTCGGTGTTTTAGGAGAAATTAAATAGCAATTGAAATGTAAGATGTATACACACTTTAAGTTTTATACGGAAATAACCTCTGTATGTTTTGCAGTTCCTTGCAGATGTTTTTTGTTACTGTCAGTGTTTTTCATATGCCTATAGGATTTAGATGCTGGCTGGTTAGCTTGGTGGTTAGGAGCATTATGCTAATAAATCCACAGCACCTATTCAATCTGATCCCTTGTAATTCAGATAGGTGTGAGATTGTATCCTTTAAAAGAGAGTGTGTATATTTACTGCTTTATGCTTAGTACTTAACAGTCCTTGGCACATTATAGGCATTCAATTGCTATATTATTGACACTGCATATTCAACATCAATCATCTGGTCAAAGGATAAAAAAGAAGGAGAAACAATCATACTTTGTGAATTCTCTGCCTCTCAGTAGCTGTGGGAACTTGGACAAATCACGTAAACTCTAACTCTCATTTCTTTGTAAAATGGGGGCAGTAAATCCTCATAGGTTGACTGATGAAGTGAAATGATGTATTTAAAGCATTTAACACAAATCTAGAGCTCCAAACATAATAAAAATAGTCACCATTTATTGAGTGCTTACTTTGTACCATGCATGTGCTAAGCACTTTTCAAGCACTGTTGAGCCTCACGGCAACCCTATATGTTAATGAGATAGGTGTTATACTATCCCCCATTATAGATCGGGAAACTGAAGTTTAAGGGTAATGAAACTTGCTCAAGGTTACGTGGTGTATTTCTTAAGATTGTTTTACTTGTAAGAACAGAAAAACCAACTCAGGCTCAATCAAGAAAATGTATTGCCTCAATCTAACGGGAAAGCTCAGAAGTACGCTAGCTTCGGGCGCAATTTAATCCAGAGGATCACGATATCATCAGGGCAATGGCTCTTTTTCTTTGCAATTTTTCTCAGCTCTTCCCTGATGGTATCAAGATGGCTGCCAGCAGCTGCCAGGGTTACATGCTTTCACATCCAGGTGGGAAGAGTGACTCACCTCACAACTACTGAAACAAAGCCTTGAGTACTCTAACTGCATCCCTGAAGCAATTGCCAGGGCAAGGGGTGGCATTATTCTGATTGGCTTGGACCTATCAGGATCCAGCATCGGAGCTGAGGATGAGTACAGTCAACACCGCGCAAGCAGAACGGCTCCCGCGTGGTGGAGCAGATGTAAGCACAGGGGCCACGACGTGAGTGGTGAGAACCAGAACTAAAACCTGTTATGTTTATCCTTTCAGCAGGCAAAGAAAGAAGACAATTCCTTGAAGCTTTGGTCTGAAACGGTATTTAATCTGGGTAAAAATAATGTAGCATGAGTTTTACATTGATATGATCTATTTGCATTAGCATTTTGCTTTACCATTTACAAGTTTTTTTGTTTTTTGCCTGAATTATCTTTTATCTCAAAACCAACCTATGAAATTGAAAGGACAAATGATAATATGAATAGATGATAATCTACTCATAGGGGAGAAAACTAAAGTTATCTAAGTATGCACTTCAGGTAAACGGCCAAACTGGGATTGAAACAAAAGGACTCACTGGTTTATAACCCAGTCTTCTTTCTGGAATACTACATTCTTTGGAGAGGGAGGTATTGCCTCCACTTTTCATCTGGAAACCAAAGCTCGGAGGTATCAAGCAATGTGTGTCCAGCACTACTCACCCCTTAGTGACAGAACTGATTCAAACCCGCATCTTTTGGCTTCAAAATCTGTGCTCTTCACGTAGACTGCCACTTGCATCGGCAGACCTCACAAAGGAAGTGAAGATGGAAAGTGTGCACTGCCCTTCACCCCTCACTTGTGAACGTGAGGCCGGTACCTCCTTTGCTCTATTTAAAAGCACTCGTTTTAATACTCTATGACAGGTGGTAAAAACATCCATTTTGAGCATATTTATACATGTGAGGGATAAGATTCCTGTTAATCACCTCGTAACACGTTTTTATTAGGGCCTAGAGAGTTCTTTCATCTGTGGTGAGAAATACCTTTCGCTTCACTACTGGGAAGCAAACCCCATCAGTATTCTACCCTCCTATACCTTGCCCCCTGAATTCCATTAGAAAACTTAGGCCAGTGGCTCCCAGCCTTGTAATCACCAAGGACTCCTTTTACACTATCTGGCTCTGTGTGCAAGGAGTGTTACACCACAAAGTTCTCTGTCTTGAAGGGTTGGTGTGTCTAGACTCGTGACCAGGGTTTCTCACTGCACGGGCTGTTTAGGAGTTGAGACCATTAGGCATAGAGCATACGTCATCGTGTGGTCTTGTTTCCAGGGCTCAGAATTTCTATGATATCATCAAAGACCATTCAGGGCCTCTGATCATCATGTGATCTCTGGTGTTACCAAAATTCCAGCCAAAAGAAAAAGAAATTTGTGGTTTTAATTAGTTTCGGTGGCCTAATTATGTAAGAGGAAATATAATATTTTTAGTTAGGCTCTTTGAAATATTAAGCATAGCTGGCAGATTCCCAATACTATCTTCCCAGGCCACAAGGGGCCTGGAACCTCATCCTGGGCAGCATTGGTCTAAAATCAGATTTGGTTTTTTTTAATCTTTAGAATATAAAAGAAAGGAGAATTAAGATGTATTAATTTTGACCAATTATCAAAGTATAATCAAATTTTTGTAGGTTATAGATGATGGCTGGTCTACTCTGTTGTTCTATATTTAATGATATATTTTTTCAAGTAACTATTGTTTTTGCACAGAAAAAAACAAGTTGAATTTAAATTTTTCCATAATTATTCCCCTCTGATATTATTGTAGCTTTGAGAATCAAGGGCAATGTCACTGATCTTATTTTTAATTTGAGGAAGTGGGATAGTAATATTTGCCCTGCCTAATTCCCAGGGTTATTATGTGTTTTAAATATAGTAACATGTATATGCTTTGTAGAACATCCAACATGTTATACCCATGCTGATTCTTACGTCCTAATGCTGTTTTAGTCTGGGCTATAAAATTATTTGTTAAGAGAGGTCAAAAAGATGACTATTTCCAAGAAGATGAGTAATTTGCCTGATTTGTTACAACTCAGAATTGATGACGATCTGTTCTTACTCAAGTGTGAGAAAAAGGGAAACTTTTATTTGTGGCATGTTTTGTCTTGGATTTACGAGTATGTGTGTGTAATTACCCTAATTCTATTAATCCCATTATGGCCCTTGTCTGTAGGATATTCCTGATTTCCATCAATTTATACATTTTGATGCTTAAATCTAGAGAAATAGGCCAGGCTTTTGCTGGAATTGCCAGTCCAATCTCCAGATGATCGGCTGGGAGAACAGGAACTAATGTTAGTTGAACCCTACTAAGAGCAAGATTCCACGACCTTTCTCCCCTTTTAATCCTCAGGGCAGCCCTGTGCAGCATGGGTTATTCTCCTAATTTACAGATTAGAAAATGGGGACTCACAGGAATGTACAGCTTGACCAAGGTCACACAGATAGTCCAGGAATTCAACTAGGTCGGTAAGACTCAAAGGCTTTCACTGTCTTTAATACACCTCCCCTCACACACAGGAAATGAGAGCATTTGGCAGGGCAATGTGGGAAACATTTGTTTGGGATCCTTGCTTTGTCCTAATGCTTGGAGCTTTTCTTCTCTTCCATAATTCCTGAAACTTTCCATGATCTCATCTCTCTACACCAGCCCCCCTTGCAATAAGCCAGTCAGCTAACTAGAAGGTATTCATGAAAAAGGCCCAGGCCAGGCACGGTGGCTCATGCCTGTAATCCTAGCACTTTGGGAGGCCGAGGTTGGTGGATCGCTCAAGGTCAGGAGTTTGAGACTAAGCTGAACAAGAGTGAGACCCTGTCTCTACTAAAAATAGAAAGAAATTAATTGGCCAACTAAAAATATATAGAAAAAATTATCTGGACATGGTGGTGCATGCCTGTAGTCCCAGCTACTCAGGAGGCTGAGGCAGGAGGATTGCTTGAGCCCAGGAGTTTGAGGTTGCTGTGAGCTAGGATGACGCCACGGCACTCTAGCCCAGGCAACAGAGCGAGACTCTGTCTCAAAAAAAAAAAAAGCCCAGCAGCCTCAAGAACATACAGGTGACCCTTGAACAATGCAGGTGTTAGGAGCACTGATCCTCCCCATGCAGTCAAAAATCTACATATAAACTTTGACTCTCTCAAAACTTAACTACTAACAGCCAACTGTTGACCAGAAGGAATCCTTACTGATAGCATAAATAATCAATTAACATATAGTTTGTATGTTGTATATATTATGTACTGTATTCTTACAATAAGGTAGGCTAAAGAAAAGAAAATGTTATTAAGAAAATCATAAGGAAATAAAAATATATTTCCTGTTCATTAAGTGGACGTGGATCATCATGAAGGTCTTCGTCCTCATTGTCTTCACGTTGAGTAGGCTGGGGAGGGCGAGGTAGAAGAGGGGTTGGTCTTGCTCTCTCAGGGGTAGCAGAGGCAGAAGAAAATCCACATATAGGCCAGGTACAGTGGCTTATGCCTGTAATCCTAACACTTTGGGAGGCTGAGCTGGGAGGATCACTTGAGGTCAGGAGTTCAAGACCAGCCTTAGCAGGAGCACGATCCCATCTCTACAAAAAAAATAGAAAAATTAGCCAGGCATGATAACGTGCACCTGTAGCCACTGAGGAGGCTAAGGCTAGAGGATCGCTTGAGCCCAGGAGTTTGAAGTTGCAGTGAGCTATGATGATGCCACTGCTAAATCCACAAATAAGTGGAACCTCACAGTTCAAACCCATGTTATTCAAGGGCCCACTGTACATGGGCACCTGGCAAGTGCTCAGTGAATTCAAGCCGAAAGATGGAAAGAATGGATGAATGAATGAGTGAAAACAAACAAGCAATGGGAGTTATTCAAATGTTTGAGATAGTTTTGGGATGAAATTTATTTACTAACATAGTGAAGGGAAAGTCTCACCCATGCCTCCAGGTGTATTTCTACATCACCTCCTCCCAGCACTCAGGCTTCTGTAAGCCTCCGCTCCGCCCATGAACACTCCATGGCACAGTGTAGAAAAATCCTGCTAGTTCTACACCCTCCAGTCACTTGCTAACACTGTTGTCTGCTTTATTTTTCTTCATAGACCTTGTCTTCCTCTGAAATCAGATTTATTTGACCATAATGGCTACACGAAGTCCTTTGGGCCACCAGCTTTGACTTGAACTAATCACAATGAGCTAACTGCTCCTCTCAGGGGAACTAGTTTAGGAAACCACTGAGGATTTGAGGCCAGAGGATCTGGGTTCACGTCCTGCCTTCCTGACCAGTTGTGGATGGAACAAGTCACTCTGCCTCTCAGGACCTCAGTTATCCTCACCCCTGTGTTGTAGAGATGGAGAAAGCCTGTTACTGCACCTACCACGATGTACTGGAAGCTCGCCATTGGCCACTGGCTTCTGCCGCCATTGGCATCTTCTTCATCCACAGTTCTTCAAGGGACTGCTCAATGTATGTTTTCTCCTTCCTCTGGAAAGTGAACATAGTAACAGTTGATGCTTCATGGGGTGGGTGTGCGGATGGGCACGGCACACTTCCCAGCATGTAAGAGGTGCACATTGAGAGCTAGTGTCGGGCTCATGGCGGGGCCACACCTGCATCCCCTGGCCCACCTGAGCTCACCTGCAGCTGTGGTGGAGGGTTTCTGGTCTCTTCTCACACTGCTGCTTTCTTCTCTCTGGGAGGTTTCTCTGGCACCCCAGGGTTTCTCTCAGCCACAAGCAGGGGCAAGCCGGACGTGCAGGGGGCTGACTCCCCCGGCCACATTTCCCAGTTAACGAGGATCAGAGTCCGTGGGTGAATGCCTCAGCTTCCCCATCCTCTCGGAACGATTCTGGGGTGTGTTCCTTGGTGTGTCAGAGGGTCCCTCGTAGGACTGACCCAGTGGCCCACAGCTTTAATCCATACATTTTAGTGTGTCTTTAGTGGCCTTTCTCTCTTTCCTGTTCCCCTCCTCCACCCCGTCACGGTGCTTCCTGATATCACTGCCAAACAAACTCCCTCGTGCCTGCCCACCCTGCCCACATGCCTGTCTTGGCGCCTGTTTTGGGGTACGCAAACGTGACAGACGAAGAAACTGAAGTTCAGAGAGGTGAGGTAACTGGCTGTGGTTACACAGCAGATAACTCTAAGAATCTTTACCTCCTGGGGTTGTTTTGAGGAAGTAACAATCAACTATCAGACATAAATGAGCCCCGTAAACTGCAGTATTGTGCACACGTTGCTTCTTGTCCCTTCATGGTGCCACCTCTTCTAATGATGGTGACACGGAAGATGATTCTCTGGGATGCCCAGAGTAGCCATAAACATGCCCAAGTACAATAGCCAATCACTCCTTTTTCAGGCCACATGATCCGCCCCTAGAGCAGCCCCGCAGTTCCAGCCTGTTATCCGTGATTCATAGGCTCCGGATCCAGAATGACCCCAATAGCCGCCATGAAGTGGGAGTTCTGACTTGGAAATCATAGTCCAGGCATCAAGTGATATTTACAGGCACGTGACAGCTCTTCCGGGAGCAGGAGAAGTTTATCTAACAGCCAGAACAGATTGCAGAGTAACACTCAACAGCCTCGTTCAGAACACAGAAATCTGTTGGAGTTGAAATGTGAAGGAAATGCAGGCTGGGAGGACAAACCAGTCTGGGGAGGGCTGCTCAGCGGTACTTAAACTCACTCTGCAGAGGGCTCTGGGTCGGACTGCTCTGGAGTTGTGGTCACAGGAGCTCAGTAAAATCAAGTCCCCGGCAATAAGAGCAGTAACAGGAGTGATAACAATGGCCACCATTCATTATCAAGACCTCTCACACACCAAGTCCTGAGAGCACTTGACATGCAGTGGCTGGTTTGACTTTTGCAACAATTCTGCCAGGTGGATAGGATTGTCCCACTTCATTTATGAGTGAGGAAATTGCAACTCAGCGTGGGTGATCTGGCCCAAACCTCACAGGTGAGACCACCTCAGACTTGCAAGCTCTTGGGGCCCAGATGTAATAATGAATGCCACTGGAGGTGGTAAGTGTGTGGGTAGGTTGGCACTGTCTTGTTGGTTGGTTTGTAATGCATGAAAACACAGTGTGATGTGAGGAAATGTCTTTTGAATCAGCTAGATCTTAGGAAACTACTTTGCCTTCCTGGGACTACTTCCTCTGCTACCAAATGTTCAGTACTGCCTGCCCACAGAGCACCCATGGGGAGGCGCCGGTCTGATGCATGTAGGGGCCTGGCACATGGCCAGTGGTCACGACGTGCTGCCCCTCCTTCCCTCTCACCTGCGGCTCATGCTCTGCCAACTTCCACAGGTGATTTACGACGGAAAGCTTGGGGCCATAGCCTGAGAGGAGATTCACTTCTTGCCAGGTCTCCATTTATTTTAGAGATTCTTTTATAAAGCAGAGAACTTCAAGAGACAAGCATAAGAAGGGGTTTTCAACAAAGTCTTTTGTTTTCTACTCAAGACAACTGCAAGTAATAACCAGCCATTACCGAGCCTGGATTCTCGGCCCTTTGCTGGTGAGGTCCCTCTCTCTGAACTATTTCAAACATCCTAGCAGGGCCAGGATCTGTCCTCATCCCCAGTACCAGTGACACAGGAAGGACAGGCAGAATTCCTATAGCCAAACTCGGTGGCCACACTGGTCACCAACTCTCTCTCTTAAAAGGAACTGCCTCTCCCTCTTTTTATCCAAGATGTTGATTCAGGCTGTTTTGGGGTGAGACTTATGAAAAGTGCTAATGACAAAAATAAAAACTAAAACTAACAATAAAGTTATGTCAGGACCAACTATACCAAGGACAGCAGGTGACCCCCTCTTGGAGAAGATGATGGATGAAGACAGATGACACAGAAGAGCTATTTTATTCCCATTCAGAACTGAGGCTAATGGTCACATGGGTTGCAGACTGCACACTCCGGAGGGTACCCTTCTCCCAGACCACGATGTGAGTGACATCCCACAGGGTCAGGCAACAAGGCCACCTTGCTACGGTGCCTTTATCTTTCCCACGGAGGAGCATGATCCTCAAGGTAATAATCAAGGATGAGCAGAAGTTCCAGATGGGAGGAGAGATGGTCAGAGGGGCCCTGGTTACTTTTTACTAATGTTTATAATATTTAATAATATTATAGTAGGCAATAGTGCTAATTAACCTGAAGCAAAATGTGTCAGGGACTCTGCTAAACACCTTTGCATATGTTTTCCAGTTTTTTACGCACTATAATAATGTTGTTGCCCAGCCAACAGCTGTTCTTCCTTCTCCTTTCCAGCAAATCTTCACTTTGTGTAAGTGGCAGTGTGCCCCGCCTGAGAGAATAGACCATGGGCGCCTAAGTCAATCACTGCCGTTCACTTAGCCAGTGACTGGTCTGGGAATAGACACATGGCCACATCTGACCAATGAGAAATAAAGCAAAGTCCTTCCTGATAGGCCATGGAAAAGGTTGTTTTTGCATGTGTATTTGATTGTTTGTTTTTACCTTTGTCTTCTATTCCCGCTTTGCAGGTGTTGCGTCAAGATACCTTGGTCCAGAGATGCTGAAGATACCAAGAACCCGAATGTCACTGAGCTGCTGAGCTGACACTGGGCACAGCCTGCCCCGAAACTTTTTTTGAAGTAAGATATTAAATGTCTTTATCATTCATGTCACTGTTAATTGGGTATTCTCTTACTGGCACCCAAAATTATTTCTACTGAAAAAATATTATTGGTGCCATTTTACAAATGAGAAAAGCTGGACGTAGAATAAATCACTTTCCCTCTGTCAAACAGCTAGTCAGTGGGAAGGCCCAACTTTTTCACTGCTGTTATTCTGCCCGGGGCGAAGTGTAAGGTCCAGGGCAGTTGTATCCAGGAGCAGTAGTTTGGCCCACACAAGGACGAAGAGCTCTCAACACTGGGCAGCTTTACTGAGTAGGAGCTCTTAGGCACCAGGAATGTTCAAGCAAAGACAAAGACAAGACGACCACCCATGAGGCTGTTGGAAAGGAGAGGCAGGCTCTCAGTAGGCAGAAGTGAGAAAGGTGGACTGAGTAAGGAAGTGAGGAGTGAGAAGCAAATGTGCCATTAACATGTTCCAGAATAAACCAAATGGGCCCAAAGTATCGGTGAAAAAGAAGTCACCATCTTGGCTAACCAGGTTTCCAGTCTGATGACAAGACAGGGCTCCAGGCATCCGTGCTCAAGGAATGGGTTTGATGACTCTGCTCCTGGCCCACAGAGGGCAACGGTGTGGTGGAAGGTAAGGGTTGGCTCTGGGTCTACATCAGAGTCCCAGCTTTGCCATTTCTTGGCTGTGAACCTCAGCAGCCCCCTTTGTCAAACAGAAAGAACGGCTCCAGTGTACTTCACGGGGCCACTGTGAAGATTAAATGAGATGATTGTACACTTCCACAAACATTTATTGAAGACCTACTATGTGCCTAGCTTTCTGCTGTGTCCTGATGTCTATGTAAGCTGAAAAGAGCTCCCCAAATTTAAAATATTAAGTATTATTATTTATTTTTAAAAATTGTCCAAGTCCAAGTCCTCTCTCCCTCTTACAACCCCACCAAGGGAACAAACCAAAAACAAAGCAAAAACACTCCATCCATCTATTTTGAAATAAATTGAGAGCTCTTATCCAGGAAAATAGAAGAAATGGCTCCAATGGACAGAGTTTCCAGGAAGACAAATCCCCGATGGCCTCTCCCTGCCACCGCTCAATAATGGTGTTTACTATAAATCAGAGAGCTTCTTTATCAAGTGCCTTAGAAACGCTTGGGACCAATTTAGCCCTAGAGTGAGATTAATCACAAATGCTGCTTTAGAAAGAGTGATGGGTGTGAATAAGAAGGTTTGGTGGAGATCATTCTGATTCACCTCGATTGCTATAGATAGCTGGAGTTTGTGGAACTAAGACTCCAAGTTTTTAAACATTTCTCAGTTTGGGAAAAATTATTGTATCTAAGAATAGATTTCTGTACCCCTAATAATGACCTAATTGGATAGGGAGGGAACTAATGTTTTTTGAAGCACCTGCTGTGTGTGCCAGACACTATGCTTACATCGTTTTTTTAAAATCCCCATTAACAAGATAACAAGATAGGTCTTGTTATCCTCATTTTGCAGATGACAAGTGAGACCTACAGCAGTGAAAATCTTGTCCAATGTTATGCAATGGCCAAGTGGCTGGAAATGAAAGTCTATGAAAGAATGAAGTCTGTGTGACTCCAAAACCTTAACCATGGAGACACCTGGAGCTTTGATGGTAGATCTCTGGCAGCAGAGTTCAAAAAAGACACCAAGAAATAAATGGAAGTGGCTTGTTGTGACTGCTGGTCCCAGCAATGATGTCTGAGACAGTCCTTTGGGACCTTGCTTTAATGACATTGTCCTGTGGTTACCTTTTTTCCTTCTTCATAAACTAGAAGATGGATGAATAAACAAAGGTCCCTCAGGCATAGTAAGTTTCTGCCTCCTGTGTGCCCACACACAGTGGGGCAGCCACTGCAGGCCACCACTCAGATCACTCTTTTTTTTTTTAATTTCTAAATTTTATATTTAAAATTTATTTTTATTTCAGCATATTATGAGGGTACAAATGTTTAGGTTATGTATATAGCCCTTGTCCGACCCAAGTCAGAGCTTCAAGCGTGTCTACCCCTCTTAGATCACTCTTTAAGAGAGCCTGGTGGGGGTCAGAATGGCCAACAAATGTTCCAGCTGCTGCACCTTCAGATCCACAGCGACTGCACGTGGCAGAGACACTAGAGCTGGGCCATTCCTGCACGCATGACACTCTAGAGACACTCTCATGGATGGCCATTCCCTGGAGACTCCCCGTTGACCTGACTAAGACTTTCTTAGAACTGCACAACAGTTAGCTCTTCCTACTTCCTCCCCCTTCCTTCCCACTCTCCCTCTGCAGGTATCAGATCCACATCGTGGTCTGGAGGTTCTCTTTGCTTCCTCCTGCTCCCCTCCTTCATCGTACACGAGAGTTTCTCCAACACGTCTCGTGCACAGCTAACCCCATCTTGGTGTCTGCTTCCTGGAGGACGCTGATAGACATAGTGATTCTATTTCCTCCAACCCACACGTCTATCATCCAGAAAACAGCTCAATTCTATGATATTGTCATGCAATGGAATACCACAGAGCAGTGAAAACGAATGAATTAGAGATATAAGAATTGACATGGATACATCTCAAAAACACGTTGAGCAAAACCAAAAATGTTGCAGAGCAACGCGTACAGTATGTAACATTTATACAAAAATGTAAAACCTGTCAAACAATGTCATACATCATTTGTAGACACATATATGTGTTGTAAATGCATAAAGCACTCTAGGGAATGATACTCACTAAATGCAGGAGAGAGGTTACCACTGGGGAGCGAAGGAAAGAGGAATGCAAGCAGGTTTTATATTTTAAGCTGCATGGTGGGCACACAGTTGTTCATTGTACTTATGCTTTTCATACGCCTGAAGTATTTTGTAATAAAAAAATTAAAACAAATTATACCCAACAAATTGTCTCTAGTGAAAGGTAATAAAATGATTTGAAATTGGGTATGTTTTGGAAAATTTCAGACACATGTTGTCACATGCCAGCAGTTGAGTCTTAGTCTATTGTGGCTTTTACTGCACTGAGTAGCAATTACTTATTTTTATGTTTGTTTCTATTCTCTTTCTCTTCTCAGCCCTCACTGGACTGTGAGCTCTACGAAAGAAGGCTCTCATCTCCTTATTTCTGAATCCCCAGTGGCTATAACACTAGCAGGGGAGCAATATGTGTTTATTATGTTTTTAATAATCAGGAGACAAGCAAACGAGGCACTGGCTAGAGCGATGGCAGGTAGTGCAGACGGCAGAGCATAAGTGACTATTTTTCGATACAGCCCGAAAGGCAGAGGTCCTGCCTTTGAGCACTGCTATATGGGCCACAGGCCTGCAGTGGGGTGGCTGGGGGGCCAGGTCAGACGGCCCGACAAGTCTGAGTTCCTATTACTGTAGCAGCCACTTTGTCATATGCTTCATGGTGTTTGTTTTTAATCTTCACAGCAATTTAGGGATTTGGGCATTAACGCCTCTATCTACAGCAAATTTGAGAGCTGCCAGGCCCCCACCTGCTTGTTAGTGGAGTCAAGTTCCCACCAAAGGGAGCCTAACTGGTCCTCTCTGGTCCCCGTTGTCCGCCAGGAGGCACCGCATCAGGTGCTCTGTCTGCGCCCCACCAGGCAAGCGCAGATCTGCTGAGAGGTACGCACTGGTCCCCCAGGCATTCATTTATTCCCTGCCGCCGACGTTCCAGGCACGACTGCGCTAGCTACTGGAGTGCAGCGAGCAATGGCACAGGCTGAGACCCCGCTCAGGCCGGGGTTCAGGCGCACAAACAGGGTTGCCCGCGCAGTGGGATGAGTTCTGTGCCGAGTGCAGGTCGAGAGGGCTGTGGCGCGAGGCAGTGAGCCGCACCCAGTGGGGACGTCAGGGGCCTCCAGAGGAGACCCAGTGACAGCAGCAGAAGGGAAGAGGGGAGGGTGCATGGCGGGGAGGGAGAGCGTCCCTTCAAGAAAGAACAGCCTTGGTCTCACTGATCAACACCTAAGTGGACATATAGGAAGGACATTTATCTGGTGTCGGGCAGATGGGGGGAGGGGATGGGTATATACATACATAATGAGTGCGATGCGCACCTTCTGGGGCATGGACACGCTTCAAGCTCTGACTCGAGGGGGGAGGGGGCAAGGGCAATATATGTAACCTAAACATTTGTACCCCCATAATATGCTGAAATAAAAGAAAGAAAGAAAGAAAGAAAGAAAAGAAAGAAAGAAAGAAAGAAAGAAAGAAAGAAAGAAAGAAAGAAAGAAAGAAAGAAAGAAAGAAAGAAAGAAAAGAAAGAAAGAAAGAAAGAAAAGAAAGAAAAAAAGAAAGAAAGGGTTAGGAAAAAAGCTTAGAATGATGTGATGTCTTAACTACCAACCATAACATGGCTTTCAAGTGTCTTCCAGTCATTAGGACTAAGTGAGTTTATGATTTAGCATTTCTTAATTCTACAACAAATGTGGAGAGAAAAATTGCAAACGGCACAATAATGACCCCTTCTACTGCGTCTGCCCAACAGAGTCAAAGGGTTGTTGTTCAAGATATAGCAGTTCAAATGTGTGGTGTTACAAAGGAATTAATGACATATGAGGAGGAGTCGATTAACTAAGGCAGAGTTGAGGACAGTTAACTTCATGTGGTCATTAATCCCTGGGGAATGTTTTGTTCTTATTTGTTATTGTCTCTAAATATTGAAATGAGAAGGGAAAATAATGCAGTAATATGAGTTCTTTTATAGAAAAATTGGTACTTATGACTGTAGTTGTCAAATTCCTATTGGAAGTTTGTCCATGTTAACTTACTTGAGTAGCTTAATTAACCTTTCTCATGTCATTCATAAGAAATAGATAAAACACAAGGAAAAAACACCCAAAGTCCTATCTGATTATTTGTGGGATATACATAACAATAGAAATAAGTTAGGGAGTGGGTTTACTGGGCATTTCATAAACTGTAACGTAACCCAAGCTAAGATTGTATTCAAACTTTGACAATTCCTAGTTGTTTGACCTTGGAAAATTACACTTTGTATTTAGTTTCCTCAACTATATAATGGGTAAATACCAAAGATGATACAGGGATGTTTCATAGATTAGGCCAACATATATACAGTCTTCAGCATAGTGCATTGTACATATTCAGGACTCAGTCAATGCTACCTCACTCTCTTTAGCTCCCTAATTTACTTGAAACTTAATTGGGAACCTAGTTTACAGTGAGTGAAATGGCATAAAATGTACTCACTGTCCTCAAAGCGTCCTCAGCACTTAACAAATATGCTCCATGGAAAAAGTCTCTCCACAATAAATTTGAAAAAGCATATGTAGACAAAGTCTTTTATGAATTAGATAGTAGGTAGGTAGGTAGGTAGGTAGATAGATATATCTATATCTAGATTTATCAGTCTCCCATTTTATATATTCAAAAGGCTCAGTAGCATATTAACGAATCTGAGAAATCTTACAATAAAAAAATCTATTTAACTTACAGAGTTTTATTTTCTTTTTCCACTCCTATGAAACACTTATTAACATCCTTCGGAGAAGTTTCCAAGGAGCAGACATTGAGAAGTGCAAGCTTACAATTTACTGATGAATTGATTGTATGTCTTCTATTAATAAAAATCACCATGAACTGCACAAGTTCTAAAGCCAGCCTGTGCGCAATGTCGCATTTGATCAGCACCAACACATGAAAGGATCACATAGGCTTGACCTGCAGCAGCAATAGAAACTCTGAACTGCCAGGGAAGGACTCATGAAGGAGACAGCAATGGAGCCGGGTCTTTGAAGGCCACACAGATTTTGAAAAGTCATCCAGCGTCATCTCTTGAAACAATAAAAAGGCAAAGCTGCAAGTCACTGTAAGGTGCTTAACTTTTCAGAAGAGTTGTATTCGAAGCGGACTCTGCTAGACCTGCCTCAACTCTGGCTTCTATGGGAGGGCTGCAACTTATTCTCCAAGATATCTTAGATATATGCTGATCCTCAGTCCTGTTGAGCAAAATAAAACTTGCTTGTTTTGACTTATAGCTATATTCTGTGTCTTTTCCAGACCAAACTTTATCTGGAAGAAACAGATGATTTGGGGGGAATTCTACATCCTTTGGACTGAGAACACTGCCTTTAACTGAAAATACTATCGACAAAATATGCCTGCTAACCTAGTAAAACTTATAAACCTCCTGTTGACACTTTACAGTAGAAATTTAAGGCTTTGAAGATGGAAAACTTCCACAAGAACTTTTTCCTTCTCACATTTATCAACCTCCCCCTAGCCCTTCCCTTATATACACACATTAACCCTTGGATTTTAGTAGGTTGTTGGGAGTAAGTTGATAGGATAGTTTATGGCCCAATTCTAGCCATACTACAAACAAAAATAAGAAAAGAAATTCTTTAACAGCCACAAGGTAGTAATCTATTGTTTTATGAGATGTACATAATATAGCAATGGTCTTGGTAAAGGACAAAAAAAAAATCATTTAAAGGTCATTAGGAGGATTTCTTGCAGCATTTTGGGTGACCTATTCGAAGGACTGAAAAATATACGAGATGGCTAAGCAATAGGGACATCTGCCTCATCTGGGCTGAGATTCAGTTCACAATCATCATTTTTTGGCTTTTGCATAGACCTAGGGCCCTGCAAGGCAATCCTCATAGATGATCCCAGGAAGGAAGGAATGGCACAGGATTAAAGGTGGAGAAGTGGAAGGATACCCATTCCTTTTACTCAACCAAGACATCCAATTAAAAGCCTGTTTAATATTGGCCCAGTGTGGTTCCAGCACACCTCCATTTTCTTAATTACTTAAACAAGTGTAGTTTGATTGATGAAGCAGCTATTCATAACAGGCACTATTCTGGGTGCTACAGATAGATGATTAACTTGTGCCTTCAAGTTGTTTACAGTTTAGGGAGGGAGACAGATTAGTATATTTATTAATAGAATTCACTGTGGTAAGTGCTATGACAGAAGGCTCAAAGTGCCATGAAGCATAAACAAGAGGCACATTGAAAAAGTATGCCTCACGTAGCTGCTGGGCTTACTCATTTTCTGTAAAACAAAAATTTAAAATAACCAAGGAAGTTAGTTCACTTTTGGCACCTCTATAGATGAGGAAAAACAAATTGGATGTCTATATTTTAGATATACCTGTCACTTTTTTAGAAACTTCTAAAGCAAATTACTAATATTTAGGACCAAAAATATTAAAAGAAAGAAATAAAAGTTTTTTTTTCTGACGGAAGTATAGAGTAGCATGATAAAGATGTCCATTTTTTAAATGTCAGGCCCACTTCAAACTCAATTTTGTGAGTAACTAGAGAAAAACAGTTGTTTAAGCTGTGTAATGTATCTTGGTAGATTCTGGCATCTCCAGAAATTTTAAATATCATCCCTGATCAGTGAATAAGAAACCAAATTACTCTAATGAAGGTGCAGGGACTCTAGACGCAATATATAGGCGGTCTCTGATAGTGAACTCATCTCTTTTTCTCCTTATAATTGTTACTGTCATTTCTTGGGTATTATATATCACACTGGGCATGTATTTTTAAGATTTCGAGATCTAGTAGAAAGATCCTGAAAACTAAATTTCTCTCCTACAGGATATAATTGTATAAAACATGCAACGAGGCAAGAACAATGGCTCCCGGGAAAGATGAGAAACTGAATTTTCCACTTAAAGAGAATGTTCTATACCCTACCACCTGTGGTTCTCTGTGCCCACACCCAGTAAAAGCTTCAATTCAGATGATCCAATACATAGAATACTTACATAAATACATTTACAATGCTCAATTTTGGAACGAAACTCGATAAGCCAGATTCTGGGGCCTCCAAGAAACTTTTACTTCACTTGCAGGATGTAAATAGTGACTCTGGGCTGGGAACTGCAGAACTCTCAGCTGCTAACGGCTTCATCCAAACCCCTGAACTAAGAGACTTGACCAGACTCTAGCAGGGCTTCTAGCAGCCGTATTGCCATGTCACTGTGACCACTCAGCCCCCTTTTTAGTTCTTGTCTGGAAAAGCTTAGAGCTGTGAAAAGAATTTACTATTTGTTCTAGCCAACACCTGACCAACTGGCACCTGACCTGACTCATTTAGAGCATTTACTGAAAAGGGGTTGAAACTGTGAATCCTTTTCTGTCCCTTTGAGATGTGTACGGATCTCCTACAGCCTGGGAGTATCTTAAGGACTGGAAAGCCAGTCCATTGAAATGAAATCATCAGAAAGGATGGGACCTCTGTCTCCAGAGGATAGAATTTTTTTTTTTTTCTAGAAAGCTGTAATTTTAATAAGCTCTTGCATGATTTTTATTTTTAAATTCAGGATCTTATGGGAGTACAAACATTTTGGTTACATGAAATGCATTTGCCTCACTCAAGCCAGGGCTACAAGCGTGTCCTTCCCCTGTCTCCATTAGCTGTGGGTTTACTCACCCCACCTCCTCTACCCCCCAACCCTCCACCCCCCCTACCTGACTGGCACCAGCTGAGTATTACTACCATGTGAGCACCTTAGTTTTGATCAGTTAGTACCAGTTTGATGGAGAGTACATGTGGTGCATGTTTTTCCATCCCTGTGATACCTCACTTTGAAGGATGGGCTCAATCCCTATCCAAGATACTATAAGAGGTGCTAAATCACTATTGTTTTTTGTGGTTGAGTAGTATACCATGTTATACATATACCACATTTTATTAATCCACTCATGTATTGATGGGCATTTGCATTGTTTCCACATCTTTTGGACATGAACAGAAACTTTTCAAAAAAAGACAGAATAACAGCCAGCAAACATATAAAAAGGTGCTCAACATCTCTAATCATTAGGGAAATGTGAATCAAAACTATAATGAGACATCACCTAACTCCAGTGAGAATGGCATCTATCAAAAAGTCCCTAAATAATAAATGCTGGCATGGATGAGGAGACATTAGTACACATTTACACTGCTGGTGGGCCTGCAAATTAGTACAACCCCTGTGGAAAGTAATTTGGAGATACCTCAAAGAGCTAAAAATAGAATTACCATTTGATCCAGCAATCCCACTACTAGGCATCTATCCAAAGGGGAAAAAAAAGACATTCTATAATAAAGACATCTGCATTTGAATGTTTATAGCAGAGGACAGAATCTTAACTTTGATGATTGCCAGTTAGCAGACACAGCTAAACTAATTGCATCTATACTGATCAACCTTTGTGATTTTTCACTTCCCAACAGTACTTGAGCTCCTGCTCACTTCTCCTCCCTACTCCATCATTCTTCCTTGAAGGTGCACCATAACTTCTGTGCAAATGGGAATGAACCTCAGCTCTTTCTCTTGTCAGTAGTTCCTAAATAAAATCTGTTTTCACTGCTTTAACTAATATCTGGCTTTGTTTATCTTTGACAGGTCTGCCACAATATAGAAAATGTTATTAACATATATAGTCTACTCTTATGCCAAGAACTGTCCATGGAAATCAGAAGGCCTATGGACAACATTGAAATAACATTGATAGTCCTAGAGTTGACTCCTATGCTGGTTCGTGAATTTTCTGAAGGACTTGTCTTGGTGGTAGCAAACACCTTGTTCAAAGACAGGTTTTTAATTTAACAAAGGGGCCTCACCATGGTACTAAAATACTATTGTTGCCAGACTTGTTGAACTTACCAATATTCCCTAGGCTGCTTAAAATGTCTCAAGGTGAAATGTGTATGTTTTCACAAACAATCCATTTTTCTTCCAAGTGCCTTACCTGGTCAATTTGAGAGAAGGAACCTCTAGTTTCTGAGCACAAGGTGTGACTCAGTGGAAAAATTGGATGACCCTTCCGTCTGCCATTCAATTGAGCTTAAACTACTCCATCTGCACATTCACACAAAACATGCATTTTCTCAGGCTTTTTTTCCCCTCCCCATGGTAATTCCAACCATCATGCTCATAATTCAAAACTGACTTTCAAATTTTACACTGGCAGGCTGAACCCAGATCACTCACCAACTGGCCAAGGATCTCTGACTGATAATATTCCAAAGAATTGCTCCTCCTTTCAAAGCACTTTCGATGATTCTGTCCACCATTTTAATCAGCTACTTCTTTAAGAAACTACATAGCATTTGCACGGGGTCTATTCACTATTACCATAAATGTGGTCTTATACCTGGGAGAAATATTCATTTATGGAATGGGCCTAGGAAAAGAAATATTGACTGCCTCAAACTCTGTACTTGATGAGCATTTATCTAATATATACCTTGAAATTATCTCATTTAATAGGAGAGTAGGGAAAAATAGACTTGTTAATGACATGGAAAAGAATACTGCTTCACAAACCAATTATGCAGTTCACTCACCTAATGCCAAAAAGAATTAGTTACAGGAAGTATTTAATGGGTACATGGCCATCTGCATAAATTAGATCCAGGATCTAATTTCAGAGAATTCCGACAATGCCTCGTCCATTTCACTCCCCAGTTGCTACACTCATTTAAGTATTTTCTCATCTCCCCGTTCACAGATACTGCAACCCACGTATATTTTGATCACCAGCTTTTACATTTGTCCCCACACTCAGCGTCTTCATTTTTGCCTGACTTTCAGCATAATACCTATAAATTTTTTGCTTTCTTTTCAGACTCCAAATTCTACAAAGTTATATTTTTGTGGGTTTTTTTGTTGTTATTATTTGTTTTGAAAATTTAAACTCCAGTTTTGTCTCTGCTTTCTTATTCTGATCAAAGCTTATCTTTCAGAAAATAACATGACTCGGTTAAAAGTAAGAAATTGAGGGTAGCTACCATTATGAGAAAACATGACAAGTTATTTGTGGCCTACTATATGCTTTACTAGATATATGTAATTGAAACAGTTGCTTCAGAATGGAAGAGTAGTGGAATTATTTTAATTGCATAGCATGTGGACTTGGCCTTGTATCCTGTGGAAGGGAAGAGTCAATTTTCTAAATATTCAGACAGGGCTTTTTGACCATAGGCATGTCCCTTATTAAGCCATTGCCTCTTAACTTTGACTTCACCAGTCTAGTCTGCTTTCTGTGGTTAGGGACTGAGACCCTGTGAACCACATTTATCCTTTGCAACCTGATTCTCTGTTGGAGTCTGCACAGAGATGTATGAGAGGGTGACTGGAAAGCTCTTTGCCATGTTCTTCCTCTTCCTTGTTTTGGCTTCTTGTTCCCATCAAGTGTCACTCAAACATCCAAGCAGGTTGTTCAAGCAGCCACGGCTGATTCCAGGAAGCAGTCTTTCCAGCACTTGCAGACCCAGCGTCACGTACTCTCAGAGACAGCAGCACCATGAGCTGACACGGCCTTCTCAGAGTCTGGGCCCCACCACCATGAGGCCCCTCCTGTGAGCTCAGCAACTCCAGCTCCAGCTGAACACTCTCTCCTTCTTGTTTTTGCCTTTTCACTTCCTGAATATCTAATAAACAATTCCTTCATTAAATTCTGCATCTAAAATAACTTGTACGCTTACTGTTTCCTGACTGAACACAAATAGATACAATGGTCCATAGGAAGAAATATCTTTTATATGGTGATCCAGTACATGCATAGACTCATATACAGAGTTAAACCAAATGTTTCCTGAAACAATATCAACCCTTACTATGTATGACACATATTTCTATTATTTTTATTCTATTTTTTTAGTTGTTATTTGAAACTTCTGGCAGCAAACTACTAAATTGATTTTATAACCTACAATTAATTATTCACACAAAAATACTGATGCAGATGAAACAAATATGTAGTCTGATGCTCTCATTTCTTTGTCCACATAATGGTTGAAACCAGATATTTGATTTGTATGCATGGATTGTATAAAAAAATTTACCACATGTAAATATGTCCAAGAAATTGGGAATGAAGCTTAGCCAAAAAAGTAGATTTAAGAAAAAATAATGAAAAGCAAAATGTTAAAATACAAGTAAAAGTGAAAACTCAAATTATGCAAAGAAATTTTATTGGGGTGATCCGAATCAACGGTCTAAATCTTACAATGGACATGCTAGAAAATATTAAGAACCAAAATGTGATTCATACACACATGCACAAAATTATAATATTAATAACTTTTATGATTTCACTAAATCCTTTTGCATTTATACTGAAATCGAATCTGTTCTTAGTCACAGAGAAAACATAATGAATAAGACAGTCAAGAGAAAAGAAAGGATTTTCAAATAGTCACAATAAAATCTCGTTATTTGTCTACTTCAGAAACCAAACAAATTAATGACAGACACTTCATATCCTCAATAAAATGAAAAAAATCATTTCCAAAACTTACTATGATTTTTCCACCTCTAGAGTGTATGATGTGGGCTACTTATGCAGTAGAAGAGATGCCTAACTGATTTGTTGGCAGTTTCAGGCCTGGAGTCCACCAGAAACAGTAGCATTTATATAAGAGGTCAATGATTTGGCCTACTCTTTAATTCAGAACATGCATAATTAGGCATAAATTTTTCTTTCCACTAAATTAAACAAATTGTGTGTAAATAAATTCATAGCACAGATAAACCGTATGGAGAAAGTTTAAAATGCTTAAGAGAAATGATGATACATGGTAGTAAAAAGGAAAATGGATTAAAAATAAGGGAACTTGGTTTTCTAATAAGTGGATCACCCCTCTATTTCTGAGAGACCTCAATTTCTCTACTTAAAAATGAGAGTCTAGAGACTGAGTAGCCTCTCTGTCACTATCAAGTTATGCTACTTCTTTTTAGTGCTATAAACATAAATGAAGTTCCTAAGTCCCAACACGCACGGAAAGTCACTGAGAGCCACCTGTGAAGCAAGCAGATCAGTAAAGCGTGGCATCAGCTCTCTCCCATCCTCCCCATGTGGGGACATGCCCATTGCCACCATGGAGAGCGTTCGTCCCATGCCAGGACTTTGTCTTTGCTTACTCACCGCCTATTCATCATTATGCGATGAGTGTGTTTAAATATATTCGATTCTCATTGACTCATAGTAGTTATGTTCTATAAAGCAGCAGTGACACTGAATTAGTGAATCCAGACAACTGCTGCCAGAGGAGATACAGGTTTCCATGAGCTTCTGGTCGCAGCACTTTCCTCAATGGACCAATACATAAACTTGTTTTGGGTGTGTTTCTGCATAAAGACACCTCATTTGAATGTGTACTGTTGAGTCATTGACATTGGATTTATAGCCAATGGCGCTGTAACTCACACCAGAACAAAGCTTATCCAACTCATGTGTTTTCTCCATAAGGCACATCACAGACTTTTGCTTAGAAGCACCAGACGGCACTTGAGCATCATGCTTGCGGCCATTTTAATCAGAAAAATCATCAAGAGAAAACAAAAAATGTGAAAAAGGTAGCACTAACCAGACTTCAAATAGGACATGTGTTCATAGTATGAGCTGAAACAAGAAGGCCGAGCGTTGCCTGTTATACCTCATCTGAGCATGTGTGTATTAGGCAACTCAGATTTTTTGCCATTAGCAAAATGTCCATGAACGATCATAATAGTACCACAAATATTGATTTTTGGGTTACAAATAAATTTCAGTAATTAGGTGAATTCACAAATACTGAATCCACAATAAGATTCAGTTGTATGTTGCATTATTTCTCATAGGGATTAGCTTATTATCAGTTTTGGATGAATAGATACTAACTTGGCAATAGCTATGTAAGAACTTATGGGGTTACCCCTCTTTTCACTAAAAATAAACATGGTCTAGTCCGTGTCAAGTAGCAGGTCAAAATGAGTCAACTAATCAAAAAATTAAAGTTATTTCTCTAGAATGGGAAGATAATGACATTTTAATTTCTCATCTACATCTCATCCCTAAAGAATTTCTAGTAAAAAAAAAAAAAAAACTTCTTAGAATTAGTTTTATTCCTGAATCTGTTTAAAAGTTATGCAGCATTACACTTACTTTTAAATGTGGACATAATTCAAAGTATACACTAATCTGAATGACTCTTCAACCAATCCTATAAACCAGGAATTTCTGTTGCATTCAGTGACTTATAATGGCAGCCATTGCCAATGTATTTTCTAGTTTAAAATGTTTTAAATTTTAGAAATAACACTCAGGTAAATTTAGTAAAATGAAAGTAATTTGCTGTTTTTAACACAGAAAATAAAATATTAGAATAAAACAGCCTTAAGCATGGCTTCTTTCTTAGAAAAGTATTAATTATTGATTCAGTTTATTTAATAGAAATAGGGTTATTATCATTATTTCTCCATTTGTGAGTTTTGTTAGTTTTGTGTCTTTCAAGGAATTGATTCATTTCATCTGCTATATCAAATTTATAGGCATAGTGTTATTCACAGTGTTCCTTTATTATTCAGCTAATGTCCGTGAGGTCAGTGCTGATGACCTCTCCTTCATTCCTGATATTGGTAATTGGTGTTCTCTCTTGGTCTCTCTCTGTTTTCTTTTCTCTCTCTCTCTCTTTGCTAAAAGCGTATTAATTTTATTGATCCAGGTTTTTATTTCATTGATTTTTCTCAATTATTTTCCTGTTTTCAATTTCTTTGATTTGTGCTCTAATTTTTATTGTTTCCTTTCTTCTGCTTCCTTTCAGCCAATAAATATTTAAAACTGTAAATTAGGTCCACATTTAAAAATATTAGATATAATCTCTTTTTACTTATTTTTTGTCTGTTTAATTTGTGATTGACTGTGTGGGTTCAGTTCAGTTTTCCAACTGTGAATGTTTTTATATTAATTCCTCTTTTTTATTGCAAAATATTAAGGGGGTGCAAATGTTTTAGGTTACATGGATCACTTTTGTAATGCTTGAGTTCCTGTTACGTGTGTGCCCATCACCCAAATAGTGTTCATTGTACTCATTTAGGTATGTGTCTTCCCCTTTCCTCCTACTCTCTCCCCAAGAAAGAAACCATGCCCAAATGACTACACTGGTAAATTCTATAAAATATTTAAGAATGGAATAATACCAATCCTCCACAATCTCTTTCAAAAAAAAAAAATAGAAGCAGAAAAACTTCCTAACGCATTCTATGAGACAGCATTATCCTAATATCAAAACCAGACAAAGGCACCTATATATTTTCTTGTTATTTCAACTGAGAAGACCTAGAAGCATTGACATCCCAGGTGCTCTGAGCAAACCTCACACCCACATCTTGCTTTCTAATACCATTCTTCAATAAAAGGAACCAGGACTACTTGATGAAATGGCTAATTCTTGGACTAGGGCAGGACATGTACAAGATAACCTTGGAGTATTTTATAGTGCCAGAAAATAAGGAAATACTCAAAAACATCATAATGATGAGAGTGTGTCAAAGTGACATAGGAGTTAACTGAAAGAGCTCCCAATGGCCAAAGCTGTAGTAATATAAGCAACAAAATAAAATATTATTGAACTTGAAAAGAAAAAAAAGCTTTAAGCAATGGTTATTGAAAACCAATATTATCTTTTTATTAAATAATTAAAATATATCATGCTTCCCTCCTCATTTCCTATAAAATCAAAGCTTTTTAGCTCAATGTGACTTGGCCTATTTCTCCAGGCCTACCTCCCACCACACTCTCCCTTACAGCAAATTGCTAGCCATGCTCCTGCCCCACCCTCATTCCTCTTCCCCTACAGAACACACGCAGGCGGCAGTATAGTGTAGTGATTTTGAATTCATATTCTGAGTCAGACTGTGTAGAGTTAAATAAATCCAAACCCAACCACTGAGGTGTTGAATAAAATGATGTTTATAAAGCATTTGCCAATTAAGTGCTAAGTATATGCTATTATTATATTCATTATGATTTCTAAGATATTGACATTGATGATGATAGGGAGGAGGGTGGAGCTTCTACCATGGCATTGCCTCTGCCTACAATATCCATCACCTTCAATCACCTACCTAATCGTATTTGTCCTTCAAATTAAATTCAGGTACCATCTCTTCTGGCAAACATTCTCCGAAGCTCCAGGTTCAGGGAAATAAAATGTTCCCATAGTACATATAATTCTATGCATACACATCATAAGTTCTCTTGGAATTGCCTGTTTTGGTTGCCCGACTTCCCCACCATGCTGTGAGTACCTCAAAGATAGAAAGCCTATCATACTCTGAGTACTGTCATTATCTAGCCCATTACCTTGCTCATAATATGTATTCAATATCTTTGTTGTTGAACGGTGTCCCTGAAGACAAATAATCAACAATTTGTACTTGTCATTGTCGCTAGTGCCATGCTTTCAGAATAGAATTCAAAGAGTGAGATACAGTTAATCTATCCACACTCCTGATTTCTTTCTCTTATGTTTTTTTCTAAAATATTCCTAACATTTGGCCCTTAGGAAAATTGGCTCAGCACCCCAGTCCCTCTGGCCTCTGCCTTCTGGCTCGGTGCTCCCGTCTCACACAGTTGGCGTTCTCTCTTCTGCGGTGTGCCGTGAGCAGCCGGCACCGTGATGACACACCACTGACTGCCTCCAACGTGCCTCCTGACGGCTATCTTCACAAATAAAATTTAAATTGAAACTATTCCAAAAAACATCCACGACCTCAAGAAGATTTATCATCTCTCCTGGTGTATGTAGTAAATGAAAATTTATTATTCTCTCTTCACACAAATTCTATCTGACAGATGGTGTTTTGTTATTTTAGGAAAGTAGCAGTCCACTGAGTCTTTAAGAGTTCCTCTAATAGTCCCGTTGCACCATTTCCACAAATCTTTTGCTTCTAAGAGAACATATACAATAAATTCTTCTGTAATGTAACTATGGAGAAATTGGAATCTCTTAGGGTCATGAAGATGAGATTAAGTAAGAAAACTTATACAAAAATCCTCTGTAAATCATCAATGCTTTATAAATACATCTGCGAAAAAGGAAACAAGTTTTCCAAATAAGTTTCCTGAAGGATATTTCTTCATAGTATCTCCATATCTTCATAGAACTAGGCATTTAAAATTATTCATGTCATTCAAGCATCTCTACTTTTCTGATGTGACATTCTCCTTGCATTTCTCAAATGCTGAATAATAAGGCTGGGTTTTATAATTATCACTACCTTTAATTTCGCATGAAGGCAAACTGAGATAGAGTTAACCTCACCTTGGAAACAAAAGATCCCTCTGAAAATTTGAACAGAAGGGATGATACTGTTCTACTAATGAATCCCAGGAGACATCAATCATGTGTCATTGTTGATACATATCATAATGGCCAGGGGATATAATCCCAAATTAGAGATGATTATAAGTGGGGATTATTGTTTCAGGTCCTTATTGAATGGCAATATTTTAGAGAAGGGAATAAGAGTTTTGTAAAATGACAAAAAAATTTGCAGACTGCAGCAATTTGTAATTTCATAAAAGGAAGCATTATTTCTTTGATTTGTAGCACATAAGATACCTAATTTGTCATTTTAAGTAGATTAAAAGAAATCACTATACTGAATTAGAAACAGATTGAAATAAGTAGTTTTTGCATTGAATATATTTAAATGTGTAAAAGACTATATAAGTCTAAATAGGCTAGAGTGGTATGCTATATTTTATAGACACTTATATCCTGAGTTAACATCAGGGGTCTTTTTAAATTTTTTTTTAATTCAGGATATTATGGGGGTACAAATTTTTTGTTATGTGAAATGCATTTGCCTCTCTCAAGCCAGGACTACAAGCGTGTCCTTCCCTCATACCCCCAACCCCTTCTACCTCCCACCCTCCATCCCCCTACCTGACCAGCTCCCAATGAGTTAACTAGATGCCTAGTACTGGGATTCCTGGATCAAATGGTATTTCTATTTTTAGCTCATTAGTTCTCTCCAAATGACTTTCCACAGGGCTTGTACTAATTTGAAGTCCCACCAGCAGTGTAAGAGTGTTCTAATCTCTCCACATTCATGCCAGCATTTGTTATTTTGGGACTATTTGATAGAGGCCATTCAAAATGGTACCAATTGATCAACACTAAGGTGCTCACATGGTAGTAATACTCACAGGGTGCCCATCAGATGGGGGGTGGGGGGCTACAGGGTAGAGGGGATGGGGTCGGTAAACATCAGGGGTCTTTTAAAAAATTTTTTAATTCAGGATATTATGGGGGTACAAATATTTTGGTTACATTATTCACAATAGCCAAGATGTGCAAACACCCAAATGTCCAGCAACTGATGAATGGATAAAGAAGATTTGGCAAGAGCTTAGGATGGAAGAACAACATGAGAGAAGGGGCCTGGATCACTGTGTCCACCCCAGAGCTCTGTCAACCCACCCTGGACACTTGGACTGAACAGGGACACACTGGACCCACAGAAAGTCCTTGGTAGTATAGGAGCCTGCCTGTTCTGGTCTATTTCTCCCCTATTCTTACACTTGAAATCCAGGTGTCTTGGTTAAGACCTTTGGGGAGGCCCTTCATTCCTGTGGCCCTGTGTGCCAGCACTGACAAAACACAAGGAGACAGGGACCTCAGAGGAGGCCAGTCATTGGGCCATGAGCTCCTGCCACCTCCCCGAAGGCACTGCATAAGTAATATAACTTTCTATTGCAGAGCAAAACGAGGTTCAGGGCTTCCCAAATCATGAGTGGCCTCCCCTCCCCCACCCCAACAGATGTTCTGCCCTGGTTGCCTGGCAGTTGTTTGTGTTAGTGACAGAAGAATCCCTAGGGCCTCCTAGGGTCAGTTGTGGCCACAGATCACTGGCAAGCAGAGGCAGAGCGGCAGAGCCCTTTGGAGCCACGAAGGGCCTGCTGCCCACAGCCGAAATGTCTCTGCAGCTGGTCCTGGACCAGCTGTGGGCTGTTCTGATGGTGATGATCAAAACTCTGGAGCAAGTACCAGGAGCACTAGGGTTCTCTGGGCAGGTCCTGGTGTGCACTGCTCTGGTGGCCTTTCTAGTGAGGAGAGGCATCTCAGGAAGACGAGGGGAAGAGCCGGCCAAAAGGGGTTCAGCCTGTGGTAAGGTGGACCCAAAAGCCCGAGCCAAGACCGGGCCAATGCCAAAGGCCGACACTGGCCCCCCATCGCCAATGGTGGAAGACAGTCCTCTTTGGCTCCAAACCCTCTGCTTGGCAGCTCTAAATGGAACAAGCGCATATTCCTTACAGAACATGGTTGACTTGCTTAAAGAAGGAGAGAAAAGCCAGCCTCTTGAACTTCCCCAGGTG
>CAUYRT010071611.1:0-15073 GCA_963574885.1 Lepilemur ruficaudatus
AGAGTAGATTCTTGAATGTAACAAGATAGGTCAACTTGAGTGGTAATATATTTTGGGAGATCAGCTCACTATAAATTGTGACTGTAAACATTATACTGTAAATGCTTTGTAGTTTTCCCCCAATAAAAAAGAAAAAAAAAAAAAGAGGTCTCAGCCATCAATGGAAGAAAAAGGTTCAATCATTTTTAAAAAATGACTCTATTATGAGCAGCTAACTAAAATTGTAATGTGTTTAATTTTGTTCCAAGTTTTCTATGTGAAAAGAAAGCATAAAAAGAAAGAGCTACAGCAAAAGAGCTAGGTTGTGTATTCGGTCCTCAGTTAATTCACTTGATGCTGAACAAGTTAACATTCTCAGGGAAAAGACAACGGAATATTCACCAGTGGCATCAAAGGCTGTCAAGAACATTCTCAATGGGAAAAAAAAGAGTTTAACCACTTCTTTTGGTAAGAATAACTCTAAATGTACTAATAATAGAAATCGAGCAGAATATACTACTGATGTCAAGGAATCTATTTAATTTAGATCTTCTTTAAAGAGCAATATTAATAATATATACCCTGAGATCACAGGGTATATTTTTTATCACTTTGCAAGGATAAAACTTCATTAACAGGGACATAAAAAACTGCAACAACATGTCAAGGAACATGGACATAATCAAATTAATTGAGATTATTTCACAATAGTGATAAATCAGAGATAGAACCTTACTAACCTTCATTTTATCATTTACCCTACATTTTTTATGTACAAAGTCAAAAGTTGCTATTCTCACAATATCTTAGAGAGAGATCATTAATATTAATACTGTTTTACAGAACTCAATTATAAAAAAGTATCGAATTTCTCATTCTCTGCAAAGGACAGGGTACAGGAGCTTTAGGAAATAAACACAGCCCTTGTTCTCGGAGAGCCTGCAGGCTGGAAAAATGGCATGTAAACAGCAAAACTCTAAATGTCAAAACAGTGTCATAAAAAGGGTGCAGAGTACCAAGGTAGTTTTTTAAAGGGGAGGAACAATTGCATACAATTATTAGGATTAGGAAAAAGTTTGGGTTAAGTAGTATTTGAGGGTGATCTTAAAGTCTGGGTAAGATTTCTGTATTCATGGGTGAGACACATTCCAGGCAGATAGACCATTTCAACAAATGCGGATTTAGAGTGAGGGTCAAATAATATTATAAAATTATAATATTAATATATGTGGACATCTTCTGGTTCTACTTGCATTGCTTTTGTCAAGTTCTGATTTTACATGTATTACTTTCATGGAACACTTGGAAACTTTAGTTTTCAAGAACTGTTTAGTTGATTATCTAATTTTAACCTTAAATATTCAGGAGTCATATGCAGTCAGGAATTAGCATTTCCATTTTGTAGCTGGATGTACAAGATACAGTGTCTTAGTCTGTTTTCTGTTTCTTATAATAGAATATCTTAAAGTGGGTAATTTAGAAAGAAAATGAATTTATTTCTTACTGTTATGGAGGCTGAGGAGTCCCAGTTCAAGGGGACACATCTGGTGAGTATTCTTGCTGGTAGGGACTCTAACGAGTCCCAAGTAGGCACAGGGTATCCAACAGTGAGGCAGCTGAGTGTGTTAACATGCCATATCAGGTCTCTCTTCCTCTTTTTCTAAAGCCACCAATTCCCCTAACATGACAACCCTTTAGTTCATAAACCCGTTAATCCATGAATAGATTAATCCACTCATGAGGGTAGAGACCTCATGATCTAAACAACTCTTAAAGGCCCCACTTCTCAATACTGCCACACTGGGCATTAAAATTTCAGCATTAGTGTTGAACCCCTTCAAATATTCAAATCATAGCACACAGCCAAACTGAAACTCAGAGAGGACAGGAAATTTGCCAAAGACCATCATGCTAATGAGTGCACAATCCAGATTAGAACTCCTTATCACTGCCTATCTATCTAGCTAAGCATGTGTGGAACACAATCCTTGTCTCATCCTAAAATTTTAGTTGTCATCTAAAAAAATATATATACAGATAAGACCAAGTCATCTCTTATCTTTGCCTTGAAAACATTATGGAAATGTTTTCCTATTTCCATAGTATTGATTTTGTCTTTGTCTATTATGTGAGGAATTAGTTTTATTTTACAGAGAATTAATACTTTAAAGGAGAAATTAAATTATCATGAGGAAGAGCATTTTATCACCTATAAAAATGTAATTAAAAACATTTTTTCTCAGGGTTGCTTTGTAGGTTACATGATGTAATGGATATGAAAGACCTAGTGCACAATCGATGTTCAATTAGTGTATTTCTTTTCTAGCTGAGATGTATCAATAGTCCTAAAAGTCAGTTTCTGTGACATATTTCTTGCACAATTTATATTGTGCTATCACTATTTAATTGATAACACTTTAGATGAACCTAAATAAAATTAATCAATAATAATACTCAACTACAGTGAAAATCACTCAGATATTTTGAATATGACATGAAATATTCCACTCACTCAAACAAATTCCATAAATTAAAAGAACTTATTCAAAACATCATCCAGTAAGTTTCTGAGTGAAAACATTTCTGGAATTTTATAGTAAAATAATCCTGCCCACAGTGCTTAATTTTTGAGTTAATGCTCACAAAAGTTCTGCTACCCCAAAACTTGTTTGAATAAATTGGAATATGTCAGGAATGAATAAAAAACCAAAGATAATCAATCACCCCAATAGTTAGGAGCCTAAAATAATCATTTTATTCTGCTCTCAAATTTTAAAAAGTCCCCACAGTAGTAAGAAAAGACTATACAAAGGGAAATTATTGCAATAGGGAGAACACTGGAACCATAAGATCTGCAAGTGTCTCACAGTGAGAGCAGAAAGGGATTTATTTTATAGGAAGAAGTAAAATAATGCTAGAAAGAATTAGGTAGGGGGATGCTGTGAGCAGGTGGCATGATCAGACAGTTGACAAGTAAGTGTTTTTCTCTGCCATCAGTAGGTTCTCAGGAGGGGCCATTAAGGAAAGGCCATTCCGTGTTCCTTTCTTAAACTCAAGTGTGGGCAAAGGTTCTGGGGCCCGCGGAAAGGAAAGAAGCCTGACTGTAGCTTGTTCAAGTCATGACGGCAGGCATTTTAACCTCGTTGGTCAGAGGGGATAAACAGTTCAGCTAATCAGGTAAGAAACAAAGCATGGGAATTTGGAGGCTCTGCGTCTGGCCTTGTCATAGGTAAACAAGGGAAGCACCTATAAGTCACATCTGAATCACATGAGAAAGGGTCATTCTTTGCAATAAGACATTTCCCAGAACATAAAGGGTGGGGCGGATTTTTTGCCTCACTGTTTTCCAGGAGCACAGGGCTCTTGGAAGTTCGACATTGTCAGTGTTCATGAACTCAGTGGGTCAGGAATTCAGGCAAGACACAGTGGCAAATGGCTTATCTATGCTCCATGACCTCTGGAGTCTAGGTGGCAAGAGTCAAAGCCTGGAAGGGGCCTGATGGCTGGTGTCTGAAATCATCTTGAGATTTGCTTTATTGAGCATGTCTGGTGTCTGGGCCAGGTGACTTGAAGACTAGGACTGCCAACTGGAGCTCCTCTCTGTGTGACTTGGCTTCTTCACAACATGGCAACCCCAGAGTATTCAGACCCCTCACATGGTCCGGGCTCAGGGCTCCAAGCACTAGTGTGCAAATGAATAAGATGGAAGCCGCAATACTTTTTATGACCCGGGCTCAGAAGTCATAGCGGGTTACATTCATAGAACTCTATTGGTCAAAGTAATCACAAATTTAAGGGGAAGCGAATTAGCCACCTCTTGGATGAGGGAGTGGCAAGGGCACATTGTATAACAGCATGGAAGAAGGAGATTTTATTGCTACCATCTTGGAAAACATGATCTGGCACATTCTTCAAATCTCTATTATATAAATATCATGGAAATATTTATGATTAAAATACACAAGAAAGTGACATGTTAAGTGAATCTTGGAAAATAAGGACCATTATGTAATGTGATGTCTTTTATCTCAGACTCAATAAAATTTAAAGAACAAATTTTAACACCTTAGATATATATTAAATTGTATTCAATTATTTTTATTATTTTACTACTTCCATTATTATTTTATAATATATTGTACAGATACATAGGTTTTTATAAAACTGTGTTAACATACCATTTTCATCTAGGAATAAAGCTTTACTGAGAGTTGATGTGTCATAGCTGAAAGAACTTACGTTTTGCATTAAGGCATATATAAATAAAAATTTCAGCTCAATCAGCTTAGATGCATCCCCCATAAAAATCAGGAATAAGGTAGGATGCCCACTCTCACCATGATAATTTAGCATTGTACTAGAAAGAAATGTACAAAACCTACTGTACAAAAAAAAAAGCCTTCCTGAAGGACACAAACTAATATTCTAACATGCTAACATTTAAGCAATGAAAAAAAATGTTATATTCTCAAGTAAGAAGACACAATAAAGATGTAAATCACCTCAAGTTAATTCATAAATTTAACACAATAACAACAAAAATATAAAATTTCAGGGTAAAAAAACCTAAGCAGCCGGACATGGTGGCACATGCCTGTAGTCCCAGCTACTCGGGAGGCTGAGGCAGAAGGATTGCATGAGCCCAGGAGTTGGAGGTTGCTGTGAGCTAGGCTGACGCCATGGCACTCACTCTAGCCCGGGCAACAGAGTGAGACTCTATCTCAAAAAAAAAAAAAAACCTAAGCAAACTGATTATAAAGTTCATCTGAAATTTCTAAAAAGTTAGCTAAGAAAAAGATCTGAAAAATAAGAACAAAGGGGAAAGAGGAGGCTTTGTCCTACAAAATATTAAAATATAAAGTCCCCCAAATTAATAGTGTAGTATAACTAAGCAAATAATTGCTTCATAAAATCAAACTTTCACCTCGTGTAAATCTAGTCAGCCTGCTTTATTTTGGTTACCCTAGCATAAGATGCAAAATATTTGTGACGAATGCTTCATTTTGAAATTTTATTTGTTTCTATGTGTAAATAGCAAATTTTGACTATTTTAAGCCACTTCCATTCACAGCTAATCACACTTTTAATATCCAACCTTCTGAAATATCACAATTTCTTTCAAGTGTTCATAGTAAATATAATGTTCTCTTACCCTAAATAGGGATAAAAAATCTAAAATCTATTTATACTACTTGTAGTTTACCAAATAGCCCTGACAGCTGTGCTAGCTTTTACTTGAATATTTTTGCATATAAATTTGTAAATAATATTGATTTACAATGGAGTATTTAAAATTTTATATATCATGCATAGAATATAGTAGAAAATATTGGAACATACTACCTTCCACCCAAACCCAAGCCATTCTAAAAAAGCTTTCTCTCCTGACTTCTGTATTTCAGTTCTTCATTTTTCCAGTATTCTAATCCAGACATTTAAAACTCTGTTTTATGCCTTCATCTTCTTTAGACCATGTCTCAAATCACTTTGGCCTCCAGACTAGATATTTCACTGTACCCTCAAACTATAGAACAAGTACCTCCTCCATGAAGCACATTCTTCAGTGCATCTGTGAATTCCCTGAAAGTGAGGGAACCACCTATCCCTACCCATTTCAAAAGAATAAAACAAGGCACACCCAAATCACAATAAACTGAAACCAGAGAGGAGATTAGAGAAATATTGGACAAATGAGAAAAGTGGCATTGCCACAAGCGCAAAGCTACAAGTAAGGGCAGCTGAACCTGAGACACTTGCACTGAATTGGAGGGCCTGGAATGGACCTCAGATTGGGAGAACATCTGACTGCTGACAAGAGCAATCACAAATCCTCTGTGGAGGAAGGTATCCTTAGCAGCTCCCAGGTTCCCACTCATTATGATCAAGTAAACATGGCCTCATCATCAAATATCACCAAACACACAAGACAAAGCATCATTAGCGAGACTCTAGGGAAACAACAAACAACAGATTTATACACTAAATACTTTAGATATTTGAAATATCAGATAGGGAATATAATGTTTAAAACTATAATGCTTTACAAATAAAAACAGATCACAAAATAGGCAAACATCAAGAGACTGTGAAAATTACTTTGAACAAAATAGAACTTTGTAAAAGTGAAAAATATAATTTTGTAATAAAGGAAAGTCTGCCCTTGAAATGTATCTCACATACATGTCTTCCTTTCCAACTCCATTTCCACCCTGTACATGTTTCTTATTAATTTACTTGTATTTTAAGAAAAAGGTGGCCGGGCGCGGTGGCTCACACCTGTAATCCTAGCACTTTGGGAGGCCGAGGCAGGCGGATCGCTCAAGGTCAGGAGTTCGAGACCAGCCTAAACAAGAGCGAGACCTTGTCTCTACTATAGATAGAAAGAAATTAATTGGCCAATTAAAACCATATAGAAAAAATTAGCCAGGCATGGTGGCGCATGCCTGTAGTCCCAGCTACTCGGGAGGCTGAGGCAGAAGGATTGCTTGAGCCCAGGAGTGTGAGGGTGCTGTGAGCTAGGCTGATGCCATGGCACTCACTCTAGCCTGGGCAACAGAGTGATACTCTGTCTCAAAAAAAAAAAAAGAAAGAAAGAAAAGAAAAGAAAAGAAAAGAAAAAGATACGTAGTGCTCGGATGTGCCACCCAGATCCCCGCTTCCATGACTGCAGCATTCACTCCCCCAGCTGCCTGGAGTGCTGGTAGTGTACAGGTCTAGGCTAGTCCCTCTCTGGAACTTGTCCATGACTGAAGAAAGATGCTTCCAAAAGTCACATCCCCTTCTGGGAGCAGCTCACATCTAAGAACCTGTTGCTTTCAGAACAAAAAGACCAACTACCCTCACCGCAATTTGAGACATCGCAGAAGGGTCATCCCAACTCGAGTTCCCGTAGGATTGTCTGAATTCTTGGTCATGACTGCACTGCAGTTCAACTGCTCTCCCTGCCCAAGCCTGTTTTCCTCATTCTCCCAACAGGTATTGATTCTGAGAGCACTTTCCAATACATGAATGCATGCAAATCTCTGTCTCAGAATATGCCTCCCGGGGGAGCCTGAATTGTGATAGGAGGAAAACTGTTCTCCCACCTTAAGGTCTCAATTCACTCCTTCAGTTCATTCTCTTCTAGCCTAATCTTTGCAATTCACTACCTTATAATCTTGTCTTAGACCTGTCAAATATCCTCGATCGTTTCCTATTACATAGAGCAAAAATACTATACGTTTTTCTTCTATCATTTAAAACACTATCTGGAGCGTGGTGGCATCTTATCTTTCCAACTCTATAGCCCCATATCAGATCCCTTTTTCCAGACCACTCATTCTGTTCTGTTTGTTCATATTAATTTCCAAATCTGGTCTGGGCTCATGACCAATTCCATATCTGGAATTAACAGGCCTTCACCTTCATCACCAAGACTAGTATTTATATTACATGTCATTTAATACCCACCCTAATTTCCAATTTCTTTAAAATGCATTTCTTGGCTACAACTGCTCAAAGCAATGCTTGAACCAGTGGCATGCTGGAGTAACTATAGATTTGCATAGCTGATTGCAAATTTTCAGGAATTTTTAAAGATGGTCAACATCACACTAGCAGTTTGAAATTGATCATGATGGGAGTATTTATACCACATAAATAAGCAAACACTACAAATGAAAGCTATTCTGAGAGCTGGTTGTTAAACCTTTACCAGCACACCGCCAATTTCTCCTTCCTATTACACAACGTGACTCTACTATTTATTTGGCAATAGATTTGAACACTGAACTGCTTTCTGATTTGCATATTTGGTAGCCATGGCATCCTAAATAGACAGGATCATCCTTATGGCAGAGAGGATATTTTATACTAATTCACAAAACTCTTTTTTCCCAGTGCCTTTTCCATAGTAGGAATTCAATAATTGCTTTTGTAAAAGCAATGAATCCTTCAGATTCGTCTTGCACAGAGAACACTGGGGTGGGGGTCGGGGAACAACAGCAAATGCTGGTCCTGAGTTTTATTTTTTATACATATGTGTGTACATGTGTGTACGTGTGTGTGTGCGTGTGCGTGTGTATATACTTTCGATTATTTACCTCTGGAATTCTTCTACATTTTTATTTCAGTCACCACTTCATGGACTTTTCTCAAATCCAATATAAAAGCACTCTATAATTTGGGGGGGTTATTACTTTTTCTCAGTAGGTTATTTTCTCTGCATTCATATTTGCTTCTTATTTAATAATTGAGCCTTCTTGAAAGGACTTTTTCCAAAACTTGTTTTGTAAAATGTATAACTAAAGGTCTTTTTCTCCCTAGATAATTATTCTTTCCCCAAAGATGTCACTTGTCACACTCCCATTTCACCTTTTTTGCCACTTGGGAATGAATTTTTAATACAGTTAACAATATTTTTTACTTATTTTTTAAAAGAATTAATACAAACTAAGAGTTGACTGCAGTTATTCAAATCTTCCAAGAGAATAATAGAAAATAAAGAGATTCTTTCGCCTTTCTTTTTGCTGACACTCTGCACTACGGCTGGTTGCAGCTGAGACAGGAGACGTCCTGCATATCACTTTGGATTGCTGAACCTTGTCAAGTAAACTGCTATTCTGCCGCAGGCTCTAAGGCTGTGTGCTGTCAGCACTCTCTCACCCTGCTGGGTCAGCATCACAATCTTCCTTATCTCATTCTTGGAACTAGCAGGCTGAGCCTAGCCAACTGGAGAGTCCTGTACAACTTAGGATACCAGGTTTGGCTTGTGGACTGCAAACATGGTGGCACGCCTCTTTTCAGTGGTAGAACAGTACCACAGACACTCTCTTTCTTGCCCCTCAAACAAGCTGTTTGGTTCTTGTCCTCTACTTTGCACACTTAATTTCCTAAGTCAATGCATAAGTGTTCACACCAGGAATTAGAGAATTTGTAAGACACCCAGAATATATCACTGCATACATATTTTAAAGCTTCTATCTCTGTTCTCACACAGCCATGTTGATCAAATCCCTGATGTATAAAGGCCTTGCTCTAGAAAGTTTCACTTTTATGGCTTTTTGGAACAGTTGTGAAGTACTGGATCATTCAGGATTAGCATATAAGCAAAAATGATGTGTTAGAATGAGTTGTGCTATGTCTGTCAAAATTACCACAGGTGGTGGAGGATCACTTAGCCCACAAGCTCCTACCTCTCCCTTCCAGAGTGAAATGTAGAGACATATTTTTCTGCTATTAGGGGTAATTAAAGACAGAAAGTGAAAAGGAGAGAGAAAGTGCAAAACTCTGAATCAAAAAACAAGAACACTCGATACATTTGTTAAGTATTGTACTTGTATTTGCTGTGATGCTTTTATATTACCTTTGGCAAGTGATTTAAGCTTTCTCTGTTGCAAAATATTCTTTGTTGCACAGTTAGGATGTTTTTTAACTCTACTCCTCAGAATGAGATACCATTTAGTGAACTTTTAGAGCCACAGATATAAGAAACATCTGAGAGAACAAGTTACCTGTTCGCCATGAATCTTACTGGTCAAGACATTTACATAAAAAATAATTCTTGGACTTCCATTTCAGCTCTGACATGTGAAGGGCTTGGAAGCTCTCATTCCCATTGTTACAACAAGAAAAAGTTAGATAAACTGAAAATCAATGACTTTTCTTGAATCTCTCAGAGAACTGAAAATGCAGGGCAAATTGCTACCCCAAAATCTGGAGAAACAGGTGCATCTAGATAGTAGCATCTGAGATCTGCTTACACAGAGCCAAAACTGCTGTAGCCATAAACTGGTAGGAACACTTAAATGGTAATTTTGATTAGTTGTTGGAGCTGAACTCCTGGATGTCACAGTCTTAGTGGGGCACCCTACACCTTCATTGGTTTTATCTCTGAGAAACTCAACAGGTTCTCATAGTAAAGATCCAAGAAATCAACCTCATAACTCCAGCAGGAAGAGGGAAAAAGTAATCATTATGAAATATACCCTAAGTATTCTCCATAACAAATGCCTACTCTCCAGGGAAAAGAATTCACCAGAGATTTATCCCAGCTGGGGGAAGGGCATTCCTCCTTCTCCAGTCTTCTCTAGCTTTGTGGATCACTTAAGGGGAGAAAAATATATGCAACAGGGGTCCATGCCTCAAGGAAATAGATTGGGAATGCTGCAGCCAATGAAAAGAATAGGGGACAAAAGGGAAAAAATCCACACCTTTGGAGATTCAACTGTTAAGGCCACAACCCTGGGACACAGGACCACTAAAAGACTGAGATGTAATCAAAAGATTACAGAATGTCTCCTCTCCACACTGGCCATACCTTGCCAGCACATCAACAAGGCTCAAGTATAATAACTATGCATAGCTGAAAGAGCTGCAAGACCCACACTCTCTCAGAGCTAGAATACGTAGAGAAGCCCAAAGTCAAGAAAAGAGCCCAAAACAAGGACACCAAAGGAACTTGAAGGTTTTGGCACCTACAGCTACAGAAAACATTAAAAATAACACAATTCCTAAAAAAAAGTAACTTACATCCTCACACTAAAGAACTATTTACAGAACTTCCTATTTCTAATATAACATATTCAGCCTTCAACAAAAAATTACAAGTCATTCCAAAATGCAAGAAAATATACAGTCTGAAGAAACAAAGCAATCATCAGGACTAACTCAGACATGATGCATATGCTGTAATTATTAATGAGGGAATTTAAAATAACTGTGATTAATAACATTAAAAACTTTAATGGAAAACATGTAAAAATAGATGGATAATTAAGCAGATGGAAACTTTCAGAAAAAATAAAAATAAAGGCAAGAAATCAAAAACACTGTAACAGAGGTAAAAAAGAAAATGCCTTCAGTGGGCTCATCAGTAGACTCAATGCAGGAAAGAATCAGTCAACTTGAGAAAAATCAGTAGAAATGTCTAACTAAAATGTAAATAATAATAATAATAATAGTAAATAGAACAAAGCATCTAAGAATTCAGGTAAAATTTCAATCCTAAATGTGCACACACCTAACAGCATAGCATCATAAACATGAGGCAAAAACTGATAGAACCAAAAGGAGAAATAGAAAAATATACAACTATAGCTGGAGAATTCAACATCTGTCTTTTAATAGTTGATACATATAGCAGGCAGAAGACTGGTAAGGATATAGTTGACCTGAACAGCACTATTGATCAATTTGACATTTACAGACTTCTACTCTATCAACAACTACAGAATATACATCTTCTAAAGCTCACATGGAAGTTTCATCAAAGTAGATCATGTCCTGGGCCAGAAAATACACTTTAATAAATGTAAAAGAATGGAAATCATATAAAGCATATTCTTAGATGAATGGAAATAAACTATAAATCAATAACAGGAATACAGCTAGGTAATCCCCAAATATCAGGAAATTAAACAACACACTTTCAAATAACCCATAGATCAAAGAAGGAATCTGCAGAGAAATTAAAAATATTTTGAATTAAATAAAAATGAGAATACAGCTTATCAAAATAAGCAGAATGCAACAAAGGCAGTGCTTAGATGGAAGTTTATAGTATTAAATGCGTACATTAAAAAAAATAAATACCTAAAATCAATAATCTGAAAGAGTGAAATTTAATGCATGAAAATTTTTTAAAAATCATTCAGGAGGTTGAAGAAATTCCAGGATGGAGTGTAGAATATGAAAAAATAATCTAAATGTATCACAAATGTATGAAACAACATCAGTGAAAAGCAGATGGGGCAGAGTGCTGACCTAAGTAACTTGGGAAATGAGTGAAGTCTGTAAAGCTAAAGGCAAAAGGAACTTTGCATGAGCACTGCACCCTTGTTGAGAAAGTTATTTCCCAAAGGAATTAGCAATTAACAATTCTGATACTGCTATACATACATGTTAAAATTAATAAGTATATATTTTTTAATTAAGTAAATGGGAGGCAGATGGTTGGAGCCAGATTCAAGTGGAAGCTTATAGATAAGGGGAGGAGGCTAGAATAAGCCATGTGTTAATGAATTACATTTTGAGACATCATAGGAACTGATTTAGTTTATTGTAACTTTATTTTACCTTGTTACATAATAGATAATTGCATATAGAAATTTTATAGATACGTGTATAAACACATTAGTATATACATACATTTTCCTGCCTTTTGAGCTGTAACCAAAAAGCAAGGATACCCCAAGAGTAACTAGCATACTTGATGAATAAGAGGTTTAATTTGGATGCCATTCTCAAATAAAAGAAATCAGAGTTCCTTGGAGAAACAGCTGAATCTAGGACTGAGGCAGGAAATACACAAGGAATATTGTATGAGCCTGGAGCATCTTGTACTGCCAGGAAGTACTTGAAAATAAACAAAAATAGGGTCACGTTATAGTGACACAGGAGCCAGCTAAAAGGACTCCCCAGTGGCTGAGTAACAAAACAGATGAAGTAGCATTGGTATTAAAAAATATTCATATATCTATACAGATATAAATAACTGATTGATTAAATAAGCAGAGGAGAGAATAAGTGCATCTTTCCCATGCAGAAGAATTCCACATAATATATGTAGATGCGCCACTGTCAAGGAGGGGAGACATAACTCCCCTTAAGTATGGGCTGCACATAGGGAGTACAGTATAAAAGGAGGACGAGACTGGATAAAAGTAACCTCATCCAGGTGATCAAGGTCAACATCATCAGTGATGAGTTATGTTGATATTATGTACCCTTGACATGATGTGATGAAAATGCCACTTTACGTCTGTGCCATTTTTCTAAAAACCCACAACACTAATCTAATCATGACAAAAACATTAGACAAATCCCACTTGAAAGACATTCTACAAAATACGTAACAAGAACTTCTCAAAGGTTTCAAGGTCATAAAAAAAAAAGGAAAAACTGGGAAAGTATTGTCAAAACAGTATCTGCACTGGACAAAGTTAAAACAGGAAAGGAAGATTTTATTGAAGTTTATTGCAATAATGGGGAAAGACTGCACTCAACTCCATGGAAATAAAAGGCTAGAGAGTTTTTAAACACTGGGATGAGTTGGGGGGAAACAATGGGATACATTGAGAGAACATCGAGATATTCCTGAGTTTGCAAATGTTTTTCTCTGTTATTAGGCCGTTCATGTTTGCTAATTGGAGCCCATTGAGACTGGCAGATGGGGTGCTATATCTTTGCATGTTCATATTTCAAAAAGATGCTTCCCAAGTCCTTGAGAAAGACATTACTGGGTTTTAAAACTGGCAAAACCTTAAAGAAGATTTACATGCATTACAAAGGGGCAGAGAAATAATTTACAATTGCAAGTTTTCTAAAGTAAATTCTAAGAAACTTGTCTAAAGTTTAGTTAAGCTGAGGGGCCATCTTGGTCATTGTTAAAGAGAAGCCTAAGGAAACATGGCAACTAAATTTAATGTGGTATCGTGGATAGGACCCTGGAACAGAAAAAAGACCTTAAGCAAAAATTAAAGAAATCCAAATAAAGTATGGACTTTAATTAATAATAATGTGTCAATATTGGTTCATTAATTATGACAAATGTACCATAGTAACATAAGATATTAATAACAGAGAAATAAGTGTGGGGGTTATTAGAACTCTCTCTACCATCTTCACAACTTTTCTGTAATTCTGAGACCATTCTAAAATTCAAATCTTATTAAAAATTAATAACTCTTCCTTGTTCTGTGCTTCTGGACTTGATTTTCTCATCGTTTAAAGAATGCCTTTGTTTTATGGCAGCTATAACTATGGCAACCACAGAATATAAAAAAATCTATTGTTCTTCATGTGGCAGGCAGTTGTATCATTGCTTTACAAGTAGGGAGTCTGGGTTGGGGGGGACTTGCTCAAAGAAGGTTGGCTCTGTGTGAAGCATAGTTGAGGCCTTGTTTGAAGTAAGCACTAAGAGATAAATTTCATCCTAGGAAGAGTGTAGGTAAGTTTGGGTTTGTTAAATACTGGGGTAAAGTATTGGCAAAGCAGTTTTATTTCCCATACATTGCTTCCCTCTTTCACCCTGCCTTAAGGACAGACATCCAGGGCCCCACATCAAGGCTACTGCCCATGTTGATGCTAAAGCAACCCCAGCTGCTTCAGCTTCAGGGAAGGCAAAGCTTAAGATTCAGGAAACTCACTGAAGACTGACCCAGAGATTCTGGAGAGATGCCATGTTATATTATGTGGCTAGACAGTTATCTTAGTATTTAATAGTTTCCAGCTGTGTGTATTCTAGGAAGAAGCTAAGAAAAACAGGACAAGCAACTGATAACTAGGCCTAGGGCCAAATAAGCTAATAGGTATTTACATAAAATGTCTCCTAAACTGGATTAGGCTGGGTTAGGCTGGGCTGGGCAGGGCTGTCTCTGAGCTTCTGACTTAATAACCTGCTAATCACAGGAAGAATCTAACAGAGACAGACTGGCTACATGAGCTAAATTGTTCACAGCAGTTTTATTTTATCTTGTTTTGTCAAAGAAACAGCACATCTTTCTTTTCAGAATTTTTCATATAAGAAATGCTATACACATAAACTATAATATTTTAGAAGAGTTATTGTTTAGTCATGTCTCGTGGGTATCTTGCTTACAGCATAACATGAAACTTTGACACTCTTAACTGAATGAAGTTTGGTTGATGTTAATTCCAAAGTTCTAACAAGTTAAATTTTGTTACTATCATTGTGATATATTTTCATATTATTATAGCTTAAAAATGCATAAAGATATAATGCAGTTTTAGAAAGATAATGATATTTTAGTGGTTTTCCCATAGAATTCTGATTTTACTTGGTCATAATTTGATTACAGCACTTATACCATTGTATTTTTTTTTTTTTTTTTTGAGACAGAGTCTAACTCTGTTGCCCGGGCTAGACTGAGTGCCCTGGCGTCAGCTTAGCGCACAGCAACCTCAAACTCCTGGGCTCAAGCAATCCTCCTGCCTCAGCCTTCCGAGTAGCTGGGACTAGAGGCACGTGCCACCATGCCCAGCTAATTTTTTTCTATATATATCTTTAGTTGGCCAATTAATTTCTTTCTTTCTATTTATAGTAGAGACGGAGTCTCGCTCTTGCTCAGGCTGGTTTCGAACTCCTGACCTTGAG
>CAUYRT010071612.1:0-129671 GCA_963574885.1 Lepilemur ruficaudatus
TTTAAATGTAACAAGATAAGTCAACTTGAGTGGTAATATATTTTGGGAAATCAGCTCACTATAAATTGTGACTGTAAACATTATACTGTAAATGCTTTGTAGTTTTCCCCCAATAAAAAAGAAAAAAAAAAAAAAAAGAAACCAAGATGGGCTGTAGGAGCTAAGTCACTGGAGCTGTCGAAATGGCCGGGACACCACACGAAATAGGGAAGAATTCACGCAGTTGGTTTTGTTTTTTATTTCCTTATTGCAATGGTTTTTCTAATCGCTTGCATTTCCTGCTGTCAGCAAATTGTCTCACTATGACAATCATGATAACCAGTATCTATATGACATCTATTCAATGACTTTGTGAGATAACTAGGGTAGGTATTATTATTGACATTACACAGATGCTCAGAGAGATCACAAGGACTGCCCAAGTGATGGAAGTTCAAACCCATTTGGAGATTGAAAGTTTATATATAAAATATTTATTTTAATTTTTAATTTATACATAGTAATTTGTACATATTTATGAGCTATATTGTTTGTGATGTTTCCATACATATAATGTATAGTGATCAGATCAGAGTAATTAGCATATCCATCATCTCAAACATTTATCATTTTTTCATGTAGGAACATTCAATACCCTCCTTCTAGCTATTTGGAACAATATATTGTTGTTAACTATAGTTATCCTACAGTGGTATAGAACAACAAAATGTATTCCTCCTATCTAGTTGCAATTTTTTGTCTTTTAACAAATCTCTCCCTATCCTCTCCTTCCTCCTACCCCTTCCCAGCCTGTAGTATCCTCTGTTCTGTTTTTTGTTTCTATGAGATCAATGTTTTTTAGCTTCCACATATGAGTGAGAATATATGGTTTTTGACTTTTCTGTTCCTGGCTTATTCGCTTTACATAATGTCCCCCAGTTCCACCCATGAGCTTTATTTTTCTGAATCAAGGCTTTGACACCATGCAGATGCTGCTGGTGGTCCCCAGGTAGCCTTGATTAAAAGTGTACACTTCACTGTGGGCCCTGTTGAATGGTGGGAGAGAGGCAGATGGGGATTGGCCTGAGGTTGGTTGGAATTGGCTTTTCAGAGCCTAGAGGGCTGGTTAGCAAACGGAGGGTCACGAAGCTGCAGAGAATCATCCCACCCAAGGAGGGAACAATCACCAGGGGCAAAAAAAGTCAGGAAGGTCACTCACCTTTCCCAAATACAATAAACCTAGAATGGCACAAACAATTTTGAAAAAGTAGAAGAAAATTGGAGGACTTATATTAGCTGATTTTAAGTCTTACCATGAAGCTGCAGTAATCCACAGAGTGTGGTATTGGCATAGGGTAAACACACACACCAACAGAACAGAAAACAGAGTCCAGTAATATACCTACCTGAACATGGTGAATTGACCTTTGACAAAGATGTGAAGATGATTCAATGGGAGAAATGATGGTCTTTTCAACAAAAGATTCTGGAACAATTTAATATCTATATGCAAAAAAAATGAACTTCCATCTTTACTATATACAAAAGTTAATCTGAAATGGACCATAGACCTAAATGCAAAATCTATAACTGTAAAACTTCTAGAGAAAAACATAGGAGAAATTCTTTGCAATCTTGGGGTAGGCAAAGTTTTCTTAGGATCTAAAAAGGATTAATTATAAAAGAAAAAAGGATAAATTGGATTTTAGCAAAGTTATTAATAGCAACTTCTGCTTTTCAAAATATACTTCAAGAAAAATAAGATAAAAAGACACACTTTGGGAGAAATGACTCAAAATGCATATCTAAAGATATTACATTCAGAATATATAGGGAGCTCTTACAACTCAATAATAAAAACCATCACCCAGTTAAAAATTGGCAAAAGACTTGAATATATACTTCAAAAAAGAAGGTATAACAAATGGCCAACAAACACCTGAAAAGATGCCCAATGTCATTGCTCATCTTGGAAATGCAAATTAAAACCACAGTGAGATGCCACTTTACCTCAGCCAGAATGGTTAAAATAAAAAGACTGACCTTGTCAAGTTTTTCTGATGATGTAGAGCAATTCAAACTTTCATAAATTGTTGGTGGGATTATAAAACAGAATAACCCCATTTGAAAACAGTTTGACAGTTTCTTATAAAGCTAAGCATACACTGATGTAGGCATTTACCTAACAGAAACAAAAGCATATGTCCATGCAAAGATTAGTACACAAGTGTTTATAACTGCTTTGTTCATATTCATCAACAAACTGGAAAAAAGTCGAATATCCATCAACAATTGAATGGATAAACAAACTGCAGCCAATTTGTAAAATAAAATACTATTCAGCAATAAAAAAGAAGATACTGACAGGCAAAGAAGGAACGTGGATGAATTTCCAAAACATTCTCCAAGGAAGAACCCAGACATGAAAGAGTATGTGTGATTCTATTTATGAGACATTCTTGAACTGGCAAAATGAATCTTTAGTGATAGAAATCATATCAATAATAGCTGGAGGTAGGGTGGCAATGGCTGGCTGAAAAGCAGAAGAATCTAAATTTTCAACACATATAACTAATAATGGTTTAATATCTTTTAAAGACTTAGATCCAAAAGAATAAGACAAACAACTTAATAGGACAAAAACTGGACAAAGATAGAACAAGCATTTTAGAGAAAAGGAACTATGAAATGGCCATAAACATACGCAAAGATACACTATCTCATAGATACCAGGGAAATACACATTGAAATTACAAGTGGATACTTTTCAGCCCTATCAGATTGGCAACATTTATGTGTTGAAGAAGAATATAGAACACAGAACTCTACAGCATGCTGGTGGTTGTGTAAAATGTAAAATGGTTGTGTACATTTTTCCCAAACATGTTGGAAAAAATGGGCATTATCTTTTCAGGTGGAGATTTTTCTCTCTGACTCAGCAATTCTTTTTCCAGGTATACACTCCAGACATATTTTTGTTTGTGTGCACTGGAACTGTAGAAATATGTTCTTAGTGGAATTGTTTGTAATAGCAAAAAGCTGGAAACAACCCAAATGTTCATTAAGAGGAGAATGCATAAATACTGGTGGCTTTTCGTGTGGTGCAACACTAGACTTTGGCAAAATATACTAACCATCGCTCTATCCATCAGCAACAGTGAAATCTTAAGAAAATCTTATGCTGAGTGATAAAAGCAAGTTTCTAAAGAATATAAATAGTGTGATACTATTTGTATAGTGTCCTCAATCAAACAAAACTTTACAGTTGTTTGGGGATAGATATTATTTAGCTATATTTTATGTGAAAGCAAGGCACTAATAAAGTCAAAATTCAAAATTATGTTTCCCATTGGGAGGAGGGAGAGGGAGAGGTACCCAGAGAGTTCAAAGAGAATTGAAATAATGTACTTCTTAACTTGGGTCATGGGGACCATGGTGTATGTTTTATAATTCTGTATCCTTTGCCTACGCGTTTCATAATACTTTGTATATGTGATATTTTCATAAGAAATCACTCAAATGGATTTTTAAAAAGTTTAAAAAATATTGTAGCACTTGACCCAGCATCCTACTGTAGCAATGCAAATACAAGTTAAATTAAGAATGAGCTTGTGTTGAGAGAACAGAAATGAGACGGGTCCTTCTATGACAGACTGGGGGCCCTCGGTCTGAAGGGTTTGACATGCCAGGCAGATGCCAGGGAATTTGAGCAGCAAGTCTTGGGCCTGTGGCTGCAGCTTAAGCCTCTGGAGTGGGACCTGCACAGGGCAGGTGCTGCTGGGAAAGTTTGAGTGACCTTGAGGAGTCCCCGAGCGTACATGGAGCAGCAGTACAGTGAGGAATCCAGACCACGCCTGGGGGCTCGCCCTCACTTCCCCGGTTCTGGCACACCCTGCGACAGAAAGAGGGGCCACTCCAAAATGACACAGGAAAGTGATTCCCAATGCTGGGAGCCACTTGAAGTCCAAGTGAGTCCTTGGCTTTAGGTAAGAAAGGATTCAGGAGTGAGCCAATAGTATAAAGTGAAAGTGAGATTTATTCAGGAACTGTAGAAAGTCTGCTCTACAGACAGAGCAGAGACTAGTTCTCCTGCAGAAGAAAGCCGTCCCCCTGGTTCCTGTCCCTTTCTATTTAAGCAATGGCTTAATTATAGGCTAAACAAGGGGAGGAATATTCGTGGAAGACGTGGTGTTTTCCTGGAATCAGGGTGATACCCTCTATTTCTCCACCATCTTGGTTCTAACCAGTTGGTTGGAATCTGCTCTGTCTCCATCCCATTTTGATCAGGGTAAGTTGAAACTTTGTCTTGAGACTTCCTGACTCAGGCAATGCCGCAGCAATGCCCAAAGCAGTACCTGCCAGTCCCCTGTCTCAAAACGACTGCAAATGACAGGCTTGCCAGTCTTGGCAAATGTGAGCTTTCACTGATTTTGAAAAGATAAGGGAGTATTTCTTTCTTCTTGAGAAACATGGTTCAATTTCTATGCAACACCAAAGAAATGAATCATTAGCAATATAATGATTTTGTAACAGGACATTCATGACAGCATTTATTTATGATATCAAAAGTGGGGATATTTATATGTAAAATCTATAAATACAAATATTTGTATATACTTATATAATATATATGCTTATATATCATATATACTTTTATATCAGTATAACATATAGTTAGATATAGCTATATATGTACAATATGTACTTACACATTATATAAACATTATCATATGTTATAAATAGAAAACATAAAATATACACATATACTTATACAATATCAATTAATATAATGAAAATAATTATATAAATATGTAATGACATACCATCAAATATATAAATATAGTTATAAATATTTAAATGTAAACGTAAACCCACTTTTTGATAGCAAAAATATTGTTGTTGTGAATGCCCTATTACATCTAGCAAAATGTCCACTAATGTTATTTGGGAGTGGTGGGATTATGGATTTTATTTTTTTAATCTTTTATGCTCTGACTTTCCCACGGGGTATAGAAAAATATGTTCTTACTCATTAAACATTAAATACCTGGTCGCTGATTTTAGGAAAAGTGCATAGTCAGATAGACGCAGCGCTTGTGCCTTCGCATGCTTCCAGGCGTTTTCAGGTTGACTCGCGGGGATGCGGGGTCACCCAATGGGGTTTCCGCTGAGGGCGGCTTCCCCCGCGTGGTCCTGGGCTGACTCCTGGCATTCAGGGCCCTTTTCACAAGCTTCAGTGACTCATCTTATAAATGGCTCTCCATAACACTTGCAGTTTTTATCAAAATGTTAGGTATTATAGGCTCTTCTAGGAACAAAGCTTCCCTGCTTTGGCGCTGTTTTGAGCCATTGCTCCACCTGGGAAGAAGGATAAGGGCGGGCACTCTATTTTGGTTTCGCCCCACCCTTAATCCCATCCCAAGAAACAGCTACACCTGGGGAAGGCAGGCATGCTCTATCCATCTAGGCATTCCCCAGCCCAGGCATAACAAGATTTAGAAAGTGACCTAGAGTAACCTAAGGGTAATTAATGTGCCATTATCTTGAACCTGCATCGTGGTTCACCACCCCTCACCCAGGTGGGCTTTCTTACAGGGATCTTGTATACGCCGGTGGAATTTTGAAGACAGCTGTTGATCATTTGGTAATACCCTACACCTCCCAAGAGCACTCATAGTAGGAGGAAACAATCCGAGAAGTCAGAGAGAAGTGAGTGGGTCAGTGAGTGAGCTGGTCTGTCTCTCTCTCCACTGGTGGAGACAGACCCGTTTTATCCTACAATAAAGAGCCACTCTTGTGAAACCGCTCCCTGCCTGAGGGTTACTCCATGGTATTGGCCTTGCTGGTGATTTTTCCAAGAAAGGAGTCAGAGGACTGGGACAATAGTCTGGACTCATCACTTCGGTGGGTCTGGTCATTCTTTGGCCAAGAGCACACCAAGAACCGAGGGCAGACTGCCACCCTGACGTCGTTGGTGCCGAAACCCAGGATTCTGACAGAAACGACGTAACTCAACAGCTAAAGGGTAAGTAAGAAACGTTTCAGACCAAATTTCAATGGAGCTTTGTTTGAAGGGTCGATGAAGGGTGCGGTTCACGTGTCATGAGCAGTGGTGGCGGCAGCATGTGTGGAGCCCTGCACTGACACAGGCTTCCGTGGGAGGCTGCCTGTGTGCGGGGATGGGGACCTTTGATGTCAGGCTGTTAGGTTCTCTCTCCTTTTGATCTGGTGGCTGAGGTCACTTGGAAGTGCTAAAGATAACTTGTTTTTTAGGGACATGGTCTTAGGTTTCATAACGTTAGACCTTTATTGCCAAAGGTGAGTCTTACTCCGTGAAAACTGCACAACCGGCTGTTGAGTGAGAGCCGTGGAAGGAAATAAAGCAAAGAGGACAGGAGGAGGGTGCGGGCCCAGAGCGGGGTGCGCAGGCTGCGGGTAGAGGGGTGACGGAGGGAAACAAAAGCTGAAGACAAGGTCTAGTGGTGACTAAGGACGGAACAGGCCGTGGAGTGCTCTATACGGAAAAAAATAAAGCACCCTGTTTATTGGGGCTGTCTCTGTGCCAGGCTCTAGCTAGGGTACTCGATACCTCTGGTTTTATTTGATCCTTGCTCCCTACCTTATTTGAGAGGGGTGCTAGTATTATCCTTCATGGACAGGTTAAGCAACTTTCTCCAAGTAAAACAGCTTCTTGGGGTTTGAAGTCAGGCTGGGGTTTTGTGCCCATGCAATTAATTCCCCCACTATAGTCCCTTCCTCTCTGGTCTGCAGCGACATCTACATCATCCCTGGTACACAGTAGCCTTTTACTAAAACTTAATGTTTTAGATTATTTTTAAAGCCTGGATAGAAATAGAGGCAAATACAATTTACTTGGGGCTTCTAATTTCCAATGGGCTAGAATATTTTTCCGTGAGTACCTCAGTCATTGAAAGAAAAATCATTTTATACAAGCAACATGAAAGAGGGGTAATGAAACTCCACAATACCATGGTCAGAACTGATGCACCTGTGTGTTCATGACGGCCTGTGTGCACACCTGGCCATACAGCTGAAATCATGCTATTGATGCAATTTTCTAATCAACTTGAGGTAATGACTCAGTCAAAAGTCACAAGGTGAAAAAGGTAAGAAAACTGTCTTATAGATAGAATAAGTCAATAGCAAAGTTAATAATTGGTAGAGATGCTTAAGTTTGGAGGGGCCAAGGTTGACATGGAATCCCTAATCATGAGCTGAACATCAGGCCACCAAATAAGCAACATGTACTGCTAGCACACAATTAAAATCCAGTTTACCTCTAGGTAATTATTGCCTAAATAAAATTGGAAGTGAAACTCTTCAACCATATGCTGCTTATTTCTTTGCCAGGAAGGGAGGAGAACCCAGGTCTAGCTCCATTGAACACTCGCTGCAGGACTCTGGGCAGATAGTTAACTTCTCTAAGCCCCAATTTCTTCACCTGTAAAATGGTGATTGCCATCTTTACTCACAGGAGTGTTGAGTAAAGGAGAAAGCAAAACACCTGCCAACTGGTGGCTGGGCACGTGCTGAGCTCAGTAGATGGCAAGGGAAAGAACATTCTAATACACTAAATTGGAAACCCAATCTCCCTGAATTTGAGGGCCCTCCCTGAAGACTTGACTTCTTTGATCACATTGGTCATCTTCTACGCAGGGTCTGACTGAGGTATTCTTCATAGGACAATTGTCTTTTAATTTGTAAATAAATCAAAGGTTGGAATTCTGAGCTAAGATGCCTGTTCAAGTTATCTTGCAAAGAGGGAGGACATCCACTTGGATGAGAATATTGAAAATATAAAGACTATCGGCTCATGAGTTAGACAATCCTAGTTTCAAATTCTGTGACCTTGAGTTAATTACTTAACCTTTCTGAGCTTAAGTTCTCCTATCTGTTGGATGTTCATTAGCTAATACTTATTAAGCACCTACCATGTGTCAGCCCCAGAGCCATAGCAATGAGCAAGACAGGCAAGGTCCCTCGCTTCATGGTATGTATGGTCTAATGGGGAGGATGGACCAGGAAGCAGTGTGATGCTGTCATGGTTAGGGGAGGGGAAGGAGTCATCAGGAGGTACAGCAGGTGCGTGGAGCCTGATGACACTTGAGGGAGGGGTGGGTGATGATCCGTCACCCCTTCCCCAGAGGGACTGTTGCGAGGATTGAATGAGATGCTGGTGGCTGGGACAAAGGTGGTTGCTTTAGGAGCTCTGTTAAATACAGATTCTTAGGTTCTATCCTCGGAGGATTCCAATTCAGTAGGTCTAGGTTGGGAACCTAGGAATGTACATTTTAAAGACTTTTCCAAGTGGTTCTCATCTAGCCTACCTGCTCCTCCTAACCCCAAATTAGAGATGGAGTGTGAGATTCAGGAAGGGTGAATTTGAGCAACTTGGGGAATTGCCCAAGGCCACGCAGCTGAGGATTAGTTCCTAAAATGTTAAGAATGGGGGAGAGGGCAGACCCAAGGAGTCTAGGGAGAGAAGCTCTGAGGAGTGTCTGTGATAAGCAGTTCCTTCTTTTCAGCTTCTGTGTGTCTTCTGAGTATCTGAGTGTTGCCAGCCAGGGAGCTGGTGTGAAACCCTGGTGGTTCTGTGAGTGTTTGAGGCAGGAGGGCAGAGCGGGGGTGGGCGAGGGCTAGCTGGGCTGTGGGGTGACTCTGGGGCCTGCTCTCCTTCGGCTGCCAGAGAAATCGGAAAGCCAGCCTGGGAAATTGCCGTGCAATCTCTTTCTCTAATTCAATTTCGCATTGATATCCAGTATGTCAAATCGCTGTGCAGATGAGATGACAACATGGCAATTGTGTCCTTGTCACAGTCTGTTATTTTCAAATGTGTGTGAAGATCTGTAATTGTGTTGACACCCATTAGGTCTCCCTCCCCGGGCAGCTCCACGAGCGGCTTAAACATGTTGTAATTACGTTTCCTTGTTCTCCCTCCTGCCTTTTGTCCCTGGGATGTGTAGCGTCAGGCAGTGCTCAGACCTCGATGGCAGCAGTCACAGCCCTGCAATATGCAATCAACTGGACATGCTCTCCTTTTCCTGCCGCTGCCCACATTTGGCCCTGATAATATAAGGGGAGAATAGGCTGATTAATTTAAAATGACAAAAATCTTTTGGGCAAGTGCCATGCTCTGATTGGCTGAGAAGGCGACCAGTGCTGTCGCCATGATTTCTGGCATATATTGTGCTAATAACACCCTGTTCTACCAGTGACTGATAATTTAAGCAGCCAATTCTGTCTTGTTTGCTGATTAATCAAAGTGGAATAGGGCAAGCTTGGGAAGAGTTTCATCTGCTTTGTCCAACGAGATTGGAAATAAAGAACTTAAGGATGAAAGTCTATCCGACTTTCATTAAATTTAATATGCAGCACAATTATATCCTTTCTGATTCCCAGCAATATCAAATGCAGATCAAGTCCCCTCATATTCATCTCTAATGGACCAATTAAACATTTTTCTTGCAAAAGCAAATTTGAAATTTCGGTAATTACTTTGAATGGGGATGCTTGGCTAGGACGTAGATTTTTTTTTTTAATTGGAATTTCAAAAATGCATTTTTATGTTGTAAACAGCCAGAGTTATGTTGATGTTTCATTCGACTGCATTTTATTTTACAGTTGCCACAAATAATATCAACTGAGGGAAAAAAGCAATGTGATATTTAAGCAATGCTTTTATGGTAGGAAATGGTATTTAATATTACTAATGATAATATTAATCCCATTGTTATAAATTCCATTCATGAGGTCTTCCCTTTGCATACATGCTAGGTGCTTATCTCACCTTATGTAATTTTATTCTTCGAATAACACTGTGCGGTAGGTATCATTATATGCAATTTACAAAGGAAGACAATGAGGTTCAGCAAGTTATAAATTTCCCAAGTTCAAAGAACTAGAAAGTGTTAGAACTGGGACAGAACTCAGGATTGTCTTCAAGTTCATGCTATTTTTTTCTATATATTTTTAGTTGTCCAGCCAATTTCTTTCTATTTTTAGTAGAGATGGGGTCTCGCTCTTGCTCAGGCTGGTCTCAAACTCCTGAGCTCAAATGATCCGCCCGCCTCGGCCTCCCAGAGTGCTAGGATTACAGGCGTGAGCTACCCCGCCCGGTCCATGCTATTTTTTTTTAAAAATGGTAATCAATCATTGTATTTATTACCTTCGTATTCCTCAATAGGTGGAGCAACATTTTTCCTATTTGTTTCTTTACTTCATTTTCTTGATTCAATCTAATAGTGTTATTTTTGTCAGGGAAAAATAAACTTTTCTATCTCATGGTTTGTACATTTAGGACAGCCCAACTTCAGAAATATGAAGTTGTTGTTGTTAATATTATGATGATCATTTTGTTATTTACAGCATGTTCTCAAAGAAAAGGGATACAGTAAATGCTGCATGTGTCCACACTGCCTGGTGAAGGGCCTTGAATTCTCACCTACAGAGTTACTGTTGGGTTGTGGGAAGCAGTGAAATGTTTCTAGTGACAATGACTTGATCCTATTTGTGTCTTGGAGGATTACCTTGGCGTGCAGAGGAAGGCCGGAGACAGGGAGGCTGATTAGGTGGTAGCCACAGCCCAGGAGCGGGTGAGCCCCAACCTAGATGCAGAGGAGTGGATGGGTTTGGCTGTGTGGAGGAAGGACAGTGGGCTGCAAGGGCTGGTCCATGTCTCTGGCTGGAGGCCCGTGGATGGGGTTCCTGGGGAACGATGGTGGAAGGGAGAAGGAAAAGAGCAAGGAAAAGGGGGAACTTTTCCAAGGTGGAGTCAGACCTCTGGCCCCTGCTTCCTGCCCACTGCTCTTTCTACTACCCACCAAAAGGAACAAAGTCTTGGAAGCTTTTAGAATGCTGAGCAGATTCCTTTAGATTTGACAAGGTGTGCAATAGGGAGCAAGCTTCGGGGAGCAAGTGCGTACAGGCGAATCTTAGGTTGATAAGGAAGAGAAGATTGTCAATTGCCATTCCCCTGCTAGCCCTTTAACTCCCAAGCCCGTTCCGATTTTATGACTCCATAATTACCCAGATAATTAAACAATGTCAATAGCTGTTCCATACACTCAGTGCCACGCTTTGGTGTTGCCTTTATGTTCGTAGTTCTTATTAGCAGCCCAAGTTATTTTTTGTTTGCATGCAAGGAAAAACAGGGACACGATGCTCACAGAGTACCGCAAAAAGTAGTTTAAAATCTCACAAAGTTAAATTGCTGAAAGTGTACTTGCAGATGACGTATGTGTGTGATGGTATTGTTCCCTCAAACATCGTGCTAAAAATACCTTGCAGCCTTTAGAACTGATGATCACTTCGTGTTCATTTAATGAGTTTTTGTTAAAGACATGGCTTACTACTTCATTAATATTATCATTTTACTATCGCTGTTTTTCTTTTCACCATTTGTTTCTCTACATGCTGGGGCCGGGGACAGAGAGCCAAGGTGATGACTCCAGAAGTTTGTGAGATTCCCCGTCCTCCTATTTTAGAAGTTGAAATGACACCTTGGGGTACCAAAAGGACTGCAGTAGAAGTACATTTTGAAGGTTCCAAGTAGAGATCTGAGTCTCATCAACTCTTGGTGGCAGCATGGGCTTCTGAAAAATATACAGACTGTAGAGCTGAAAGAAATGGGTTGGCGTCCCAGCTCTGACTTTCACTAACTGGGTGATCTTGGCCTGTTTCTTACTTTTCCATTGGATTATATGCTGAGTGAGGGAGGATCATACCTTCCTTATTTGGTGGTGTGAGTATAAATGAAATATTACTTGTAAAAGTATTTTGCAAAACATTCTAAACTATAAATCAAAGTGCTCTAAAATTTATCAATTTGTTTTGCGTTTATTAATTTTCTACCAGATGATTTTTCTGGCAATCGTCTCCTACCTTAGACTGCACTCATTTCTCCTCTATACTCCCACAGCCCATAGGTGTGTGTACCTCTGGCATTCATTCACTCTGTCAACAGGCACTCACTGAGCATGTATGTGGTGTCAGATGCTATGTTAAGCAAAGCTCCCAGTCCCCTGCACTGAAATTACTGGAGCATTTTTTGAAGAGACTATTGTGTCTTGAAGGCAGGGGTGCATTTTTCCTATTCTTGAAGAAAAGCAGTACCTATTTGTTTCTTGAAGTCCAGGAAATCTGTGTTCTAGCAAAGTGCCTGACATACATAAATGTTTATTGAATTGAACTGAGGCCTGCGTCCCTCTCATGAACCTATATCCAGTCTGATTAGGTTATACAACAGTAAAGGGACAGGACGGGGGGAGTTAAGAAGCCAACTGATTACTCTTTTCCAGCACATGCTTATATAATAATAGCAACAATGTTAGAATACTTCAATTCTTAATGAACAAATTCCTCATTCTTAGCAGCCTTATCATCATAATTAACCATCTTGGCTTGCTCATCCTTGCCCATTCTCTAGCTTTGTATTAGCTTCACACACACAATGGATGATTTTTCCTTATCTTGAAACTTGTCTATTCGTTCTGGGGTGGTACCTCCATGGGTGCGCCACTGGGAACAGCCCTGTTTGACACGACTGCCGCCTTGAGCCCTACCTCTGCAGGCAGCCCTGATCTGGCACGGCCTGCACCTGGGGGTCATTCAGAATATGCTGCTGCCGTGGAGAAGGGACTCGTCCACCTCCTTCAGAAGAGGAAGGCTCACTCAGAAGCATAAAATGCCCCCACCCCCATCACACAACTTCTTTATAAGCTTCAAATTGCTCTGTAGCTATAGGGCTTCCTGAGAAATCCCTAGGATTTGTCTGTAGATACTGAGTCCTGGTGTATGTATCCGTCTCCGTCTATATATGGTAGGGGATTTTAAAAAAGTATGTGAAATTTGAAATTTGCTTATGATCTTATTGGAGAGAGGAGGCATGAGTTCAGGAAGATTTATTAGGTCTCCATGAGGAGGTGGTGTGATGTGATGGCAAGAATTTGGGGGCAGGGCGGGGGGAAGAGACAGAGAGAGACCTGAGTCCTGCCTGGTTCTGTCATCCACAACTCTTTCTCATTTAGGAAACTCGTATGTCCTCTCAGATCATAGTTACACATTTATCTATTTTTGTACAGTGGGTTTCTGGATTTCATTTCAATGAAAGTTTCTGCGACTGCTGAAAAATAAGATTAAAAACCACTCAAAACCTCTCAATTATTTTGTCAAATAAGCCCTGTGCCTTTGTCTCATCTCATAATGTGAAGATGTGTTCACTCAACGGTGTCCCATGAGTCCTGCAGGCTTGCCACTGTGCTACTTCTGTGTATCCCATAGTGTCATGTTGTAAGCCAGCAGTCCCTGACCCTTTTGGCACCAGGAACTGGTTTCATGGAAGACAATTTTCCACAGACTGGAGGGTTGGGAGGGGATGGTTTCGGGATGATTCAAGTGCATTACATTTATTGTATAGTCAAACCTCTCTGCTAATGATGATCTGTATCTACAGTTGCTCCCTCAGCTCCCCCTCAGTTCATCAGGCATTAGATTCTCATGAGGAGTGTGCAACCTAGATCCCTTGTGTGCACAATTTACAGTAGGGCTCGTGCTCCTATGAGAATCTAATGCCCCTGCTGATCTGACAGGAGGTGGAGCTTACGCAATGATGTGAGCCACGGGGAGCGGCTGTAAATACAGATGATGCTTTCTTGCTTGCCCACTGCTCACCTCCTGCTGGTTCCTGGTTCCTAACGGTCACACACCGGTACCAGTCTGCAGCCTGGGCGTTTGGGGACTGCAGATATAAACCACAAACATACACAACAAAGTTTCTTTAAAACAAAAACCCACTCATTTGTTGAGGTCCTTCCAGTTTGAGTGGTGCATTCTTCTACAAGAAGTCACAAGAGAGCAAGATTAATTCTGTCTTGTCTTGACCACATCAATGAGAAGTCATAGGTCCTCAGCGCAAGGAGACACATTTACCAAGTGCTAAATAAATAGCATATTTCTTTCCTCCCTTTTTCTGCTGCCACCTTTTTATTTTCTCTTCCTTTCTTCATGCCCCCCCTTGCCAGTACGGCAGAGCTCGTCTTAATCTTTTGGTGTCAACTTAAAATCCAATAAATTCCACTTTTGAAGTTACTGGCTGTAGGCAAAGACAAAACAAGGTTAACCATACTGCTGTAAGGTTGGCCAAACCAAATTCTTTGGCTCTTCCAAGTATTTAGGAGACTCCTGTCTCCACTTAGCACCGACGGTCCCAGAGCTCGTGAGCAAAGCACACTGTGGGATCCGTCCTATCTCTCAGCCATTCTGGCGTTTGTGGCTCCTGGTCCTGAGTTGGCCTCCCCAGGCCTGATGTTTTTACTCTGCCACTTTCGTCCTCTGGCCTGCGCTGTCTGGGCTCTTTGGACTGGAGTGACTACTCCAATTTCCCCCCATAAATGTGTCTTGCTGTTAGGAGCTGGTTATGCAGTCAGCACTTTGAATCCTGCACAAATGTTTTTCATCAGTTGTAACAGTGAAATCCGCGGCTATTGGGAAGGTAATAAAATCTCTGACCCACGGAAAGAATGTTTCACACATACCTAGCAACCGCAGTGAACTCGTAAAACGTTCCTTACAAGGCAACACCATTCATCCTCGCGTATCTGCCCACGGCACTGCCACAAAACTGAGCTCTAGAGTAGACATCCCTACGGCTTTATAGGGATGAACCTCCCAGAACTGTTCAGCTGAAATACAGGGGGTTAATCTTTTTTCTAACCATCATCTGTCCTCCCATTTTTCTGTCTCACTAGCGCATCTACCAGAAATTTCCTCCTCTCCTTCTATCTCCTATGCCTTCTGATCAGGCTGGGAGGAGGAACAGCTGAAAAGAGGCCAGTTGCGCACAGCACAGCCCCAGGTACCGATCCAGACCACGTGACAGTGAAGAAGCTGTGCACTTATAAACTGAGTATCTACTAAACATATTAAGGATTTGAAACTTAATGTGCTTGACAGTAAAAATAAGCAGAGCTCAGGAACGAGGCAAGTAAGAATCACCTACGAGAGGGCGCCACCTTTACGAGTCATCTCTTGCCACCTGGAAGAAGGTGTGTCCATGCACACACACGTTTTCCCCAATTTACTGTAAAACTTAAGAGTCTGTCTTCTGCTCTTAGTAGGAAAGATACCAAGGATATTTATTAAATAACGCACATCCTGAATGAGAAATCCCGATGGCCAAAGTTTTGAAAAATCTGTTCAAAGGGAATGCACGGATGAAGAAAGGCAACACTTACGTTTTAAGTTAACTTCCAACATGAGAAGTTTCAGAGAGGGAGATTTTCAGGAGGAAATAGTCCTTTAAAATTTCATTGTAAAAATGTAATTGCTAATTTGTTTTCCTAGGTAGGTGTTTCCCCTCTGCATGGCTAGTTTTTGCCTTGTTTGAGAAAATGACTGGGTTGGGACAGATCATACAAGGCAAAGGTCAGTTTCCAATGATGGCCCTAAAGTAGGTGCATGGGATCGGGGCAGTGGGCTCTTTGTGAGTTCAGTTCTTACATTTTTTGTGCACTGTGTAGGAGCAGATTCCTACGGGGTGCAGCTCAGGTGAGGTGGAGAGTTATGAAACAACTTATGGGTTGTCCTCTCTCTCTGCTACTTCTTGGATGATCCGTGGTTCCCTGGGTCTCCTGTTTTAGGTCCTTCAAGTAGAAAGCTTGTCTTTTTGTTACTCTGCTTTGCTATACACTCTGAACTGTGCCCACATCCAGGAGCAAGTGATGGGAGAACCCAGAGAGAAAAAAGCAATGGGGTTTGGCCTCACCTTGTTTGGAACCATAGCTTGCCTGAGGGGAGAGCGTTTCCCCTTTCTCTGAGTTTTGATTTCTGTGGGATTCTGTTCCCATCACTGCCAGGGCAGCCATGGGATTGCCTGGGGACTTGGGGCAGGAGAGAACGGAAAAAGAGAAAAAAAACCCAGGGATGTCATTATCACTCTTTTTGAGTGTTAGTTGTTCCTTTCACTACTCTTTAAACCGGAACTCGAGGACTCTGTCTGGATGTCTCTCTGGTGTCCTGTTGTCCTGGTACGTTTTCTGGCCAAGGGATACTGGAGGGACAAGATAGTAAACCACGCACCAGGTCAGAGGCCCCTCAAATCCTGGCCTTCCTCCTCCGCCTGCTGCTCTGTGTTCACGCGGATGCTCCCTGAGGTCTGCCCGGGTGTCACAGCTGTAGTCGGTGGCAGAGACAGGGTGATGTGGGTTTACTCCACCTTGCTCAGAAGGGGAACAGAAAAACTTACTAGAAACTGAACTGAAAATTAAAATTACGTAGTTTTAAACTCTTTTGCAATGCCAAACGCCTGTGGCTGCAACATCAATGAAGACGTGGTCCCTCCCCTCCATTTCCTGAGCCTGATGGTAGTGGCATCAGGGTGAGGGTGGCGATGAGGGACCCCACTGCCAGAGCGCTGTGCGTTGTGTGCTGTGAAGCGGATGGGCACAGGGTGTCTGTGGCTGAGGACGGCATAGGGCATGGGAACCACATGGGCAAAGAAGAGAGGCAGGCCCGGGAGGACAACGTGTGGCTGAGCTGAGTCTTGGAGAAAAAGTAGAGGTTGAGTAAAGGAAAGAGTGAGGGGACGTTAAAAGCAGAAGTAGGAAGACATGAAACAGTGGCATTATTTCTAAAATTACGTGCAATTCAGTGTTCCTGGGATCAAGTATGCATATGTAGAAGGGGTGAGAGTGCTAGTTCAGGGGCCAAGCGTGTGGATGTGTGTGCTATGTTGAGATGCTTCAACTTAACATTGAAAGCTACTGGAAGACATTAGAATTTTGTGGGCAGGAGATACAAATTCCCTGTACTGAGAATGACTTTTCTGTCATTTATGTTTCTCAGCAATCCTGTGATTAGATGTTTTGGATAGAACTAAGATTGCCCCTTGAAAGCTAAATTATAAAATCAACATTAGGAGATCAAAACAAGGTGTTTCTTGGGTCTAAAAGATTTGGAGAAATTCCATTGACTGTGTTAGCCTCTCTAAGAGAAAGAATGGGGCAATCAGTGAGGACCCAAGGAAGCAGATGAGGTGGGGAGGCAAACTTTACCACTGCCCTTGGAGGCCTTGCCCAAGGAGATGGGTTTGACAATGGCCACATCATCCAGGATGCTTTGTAGAGGTGTCTCCTCTAATTCTCTTTGTTCCAATCCCATGTGCACCAGTAGGTCTTCTGATTATAATTTGGCTTCCCATGTACAGTCAGTGTAGGGTGTAAATGTTGGTGACCTTGAAATTTGTGTCACAATTCTAGTCCTCCTTATCACTTTAAAAGTAGATATTCTCAAAGTCCCAAAACGACAAATGTCGGCATGGATGTGGAGAGAGAGGAACACTCATACAATGCTGGCGGGACTGCAAACTAGTACAACAACCTCTATGGAAAGTAGCATGGAGTTAACTCAAAGAACTAAAAGTAGAACTACCATTTGATCCAGCAATCCCACTACTGGGTATTAGCCAAAGGAAAAACAGACATTCTATAAAAAAGACACCTGCACTTGGAAGTTTATAGCAGCTCAATTCACAATTGCAAAGATGTGGAAGCATCTCAAGTGCCCATCAATACCTGAGTGGGTTAATAAAATGTGGTATATGTATACCATGAAGTTCTACTCAGCCACAAAAAACAATGGTGATCTAGCACCTCTTATACTATCCTGGATAGAGCTGAAGCCCATTCTACTAAGTGAAGTATCACAAGAATGGAAAAACAAACACCACATGTATTCACTATCAAATTGATACTAATCAACACTTACATGCACATATGGAAGTTACATTCATCAGTGATCAGGCACGTGGAAGGGGGAGGAGGGAATGGATAAATTCATACCTAACGGGTGTGGTGCATGCTGCCTGGGGGATGGGCACATTTGCAGCTTTGACTTGGCTGGTGCAAAGGTAATTAATGTGACCAAAGCATTTGTACCCCCGTAATATTCTGGAATAAAATAAAAAATAAAAAAGTAGATATTCTGGTTTTTCATCTGTTTAGTGATCCTGAGAAATAGGTGGATTTTTGGTGGGTTGGAAGATCATGTCATTAATGCATTAATGTAAAAAGGAAAAAAAATACCTGATACCTAGACCTTGGATGATAGTAAATTTTCCAATGTAAATACTACCCTGTGTCTACTCTTTTCCTCCTTGGACACAGTCGTTATGCTATGTTTGGCTAGGACCAAGCCTTTCCCTTTACCATAGTAAACCTCTCTAGGTAGCATTAACATCATCTTTCAGATGGGGAACAAAGGCTTGGGGAAATTAAAGGATTCCTTAAGAATCACAATGCTGCGCTGAAGCAGGATTAGAACCCAGGTCTGTCTGCCTTCAAACTCATGCTGTTTCTCCTTCACCAGCTATGTAGCTTCCTTCTTGTCCAGGCCCAATATTTCTCTCACATAGTTTAATACTGAGTGTTTGTGCTGCCTCCAAATGTATTTGTGATGAACCAAAGCCCACCCTGCACCCAGTCCCTACAAATAAATGCCTCTGTAGAGGAAAGACCAATCGCCATCTGTGTGACTCCATGCAAGACCGTGCTACCAGATATAAAAAGATGATGTCCAGGCCATCATAACTAAAGGCATTTTCAGATAAGTATGTAAGGTGCAGGGCTTAGCGCATAGTAGATACTCAGTCCCTCGTTCTTTTCTCTAAGGGGACAGAGGTGTCGGGAAATAAAGGACATAAGCCAAGGGTTCTGGGGGATGAAAGCCACAGGGACCGCTTGCTGCATAAAAGCTGCTTGGAAATTTCTTTCTAATCATGCGCCTCCAGTAGACTGTTTCTCCCTCAGAGTGGAGAGGGCCAGCCCAGACAGATAAGAAACAGCAATCTGTAAAAACCATCTGCAAGTGCTGACAGGGCTTTGGCAGGGAGGCAGGCTGGGATCTGTTCCTACTAATCTGTAAATCCAGCTTTCAAAACTGATCCCCACAGGAGGCCTGGGGGCGGCTTAGAATATTTTGCGGGTCAATTTTAGGAACAAATGAAAGAGTATTATGGAAGGGCAGGAGGATATATCAGCTGGAACCACTTAAAGGGACATTCCTCAGGTCTCAGCTCAATGTCCCCTCTACAGAAAGGCTTTACCTGACTGATGCCCCTGCCCTGAATGCTATTTCCCTGTATATATATTTTACAGATCAGCCATCTGAATCCTACTTAGATGGTCTGAATCCTCTCCCAAGTAGCATTAGAGCTTCATGAGTGTAGAGACCTCACTTGTCCCTTGTTACTACACTGCAATTTCCTAGAAGAGAGACTGGCACCGGGGTGTGGGGGGGTGTTTCTCCATAAGTGTTTGATGACTGGTTGATTCAATTAACAAATGAATAAGTAATTGAATTAATAAATGCACAGAGAAGATGGTGAGGAGTAATGAGAAACCATGGGGAGTGGAAGGAGCCCAGTGTTTGGAAGTATACAGATGGGATTCTGATCTTGATTCTAAACTAACTGGATATATGACTTTAATTCTCCTAACTTTCAGTTCCTGGGCTGTAAAACTGTATGTCACAAAATTATTATAAAGATGAAATGATAGAGCATCCAGGTCCATTGCCACCTGCAGAGTGACTGGCACAGTGGCTGATGCAGAGAAGCACTGATCACAGTTAGTGCCACACTCTCCCCTCCAGATGTGTAAGCTCCTGCACACACCATGGCCACACGCACACCTCGTGGTAGGAAAGATTCAACTCAGCATTCATTTTTTCTATTCTAAAGCACAGAGGATCTGGAGATAAAGTTCAGATTCTGCCCGCAAAATCCTCATCATACCATTTTTGTTCTGGGCAAGGGATATGGAGTGACATTTCTCCCCTTTTTTGTGATTTTTTTAAAAAAATATTTGTACATAGTTATGGGGTACATCTGATATTTTGTGACATGCATAGAATGTGTAATGACCACATGTCAGGGTATTTAGGATATCCATCACCTTGACTATGTATTATATCTGTGTTAGGAGCATCTCAAGTCCTCTTCTATTTCAAAATATACAATAAATTGTTGCTAACTATAGTCACCCTACTCTGCTATCAAACATTAGGACTTGTTCTTCTATCTATCTGTATGTTTGACCAACATTTCTTCATCCCCCTTCCCAACCTCTGGTATCCATCATTCCACTTTCTACCTCCATGAGATCAAGTTTTTAGCTCCCACATATGAGTGAGAACATGCGATATTTGTCTCTCTGTGCCTGGTTTATTTCACTTAATATAATGATCTCCTGTTCCATCCATGTTGCTGCAAATGACAATATTTTACTTTTTTTTAAATGGCTGAATAGTATTCTATTGTGTATATGTATCACATTTGCTTTATCCATTCATCTTTTGACAGACACTTAGGTTAATTCCGCTATTGTGAACAGTGCTGCAAATAGACAGCATATAATTGGGTTATTTTTTTTTTAATCCATTCAGCCAGTCTATATTTTTTAAGTGGACAGTTTAATCCTTACACTGAAGGTTATTATTGATATGAGGAGTTATTCCTGTCATTTCATTAATTGATGTCTGGTTGTTTTGTAGATCCTTTGCTCCCTTCTTTCTCTCTTGTTTATTATTGTGGTTTGGTGTTTTCTGTGGTGGTTGTGTTTGAGTCCTTTCTCTTTCTTATTTGTGTGTTTGCTCTATCAGTGTAGGATATGCTTCTGTGTGTCTTCATGACAGTGGACATCATCCCTTTGCTTCCAGATGTAGGACTCCCTTAATTATTTCTTGTAGGGCTAGTCTAGTGGTGATGAATTCTCTCAGCTTTTGCTTGTCTGGGAAAGGCTACTTCTCCTTCATTTATGATAGATAATTTTTCTGGGTATACTATCCTTGGCTGACAGGTTTCTTTTCTTTCCACACTTCGAAAATATCAACTGATTCTCTTATAGGTGACTAGACACTTTTCTCTTGCTGTTTTTAGAATTCTCTCTTTGTCTTTGACTTTTGAAAATTTGACTATGATGTGTCATGGAGAAGATTTCTTTGAATTTTATCTGTTTGGGCATCTTTGAGCTTCCTGTGTCTGGATGTCTAAACCTCTTGCTAGACTTGAGAAGTTTTCAGCTATTATTTTATTAAATAGATTTTCTATCCCATTTGTTTTCTCTTTGTCTTCTGGGACACCAAAAAATTAAATATTTGGTCACTTTATGTTGTCCTATATGTCATACAGACTTTGTTCATTTCTTTTTGTTCTTTTTCTTTAGTTTTGTCTGACTGGGTTATTTCAAAAGACCTGTCTTCAACTTCTGAAATTCTTTCTTCTGTTTGATCTAGTCTATTGTTGAAGCTTTCAAATATATTTTGTATTTCATTCAATAAATTCTTCAGTTCCAGAATTTCTATTTGGTTCTTTTTGTGGTATCTATCTCTTATAAATTTTTCATTCATATCCTGAATTATTTCTTCTATTTCTTTATATTTGTTTTTCCAAATTCTCTTGTATCTCAATAAACTTTTCTAATATCATTATTTTGAATTCTTTATCTGAGATTTTATAAATTTATTTTTCATTGAAATCTGTTGCTGGAGAATTATTGTGTTCCTTTTGATATGTCACACTTCCTTGCGTTTTCATGTTTCTTGTATCCTTACAGTATATCTGATGTAACAGTAACTTCTTCCAATTTTTTGAATTTGCTATTTTAGGGAAGGACTTTTTCCTGAAAATGTATTTATGATTTTGATTAGGTAGGGAACTTTGGCTTTGATCCTGGGTGTATGCAATAGTATAGTTTCTGTATGCTTTCTTTGGCTATAAGCAGTATCAGTAGTGTCTGTATTTTCCTCTGTGGCTTAGAGTGTGGTTGTTAGTGGAGGCTGTGGCAAAGTTTTCTTAGGATGGCTACATTAGATGGGCCAGTCCTTGGGCCCCAGTGGTGGCAGTGGCAGGCTAAGGATGCCTGTCTTTGGGCTCTAGGGTGTTGTATGCTGGTACAGGTATTAATAGGTCTAGGCAGGCTGACTCTTAGGCCTACAGGTGCCTTGCCTGGGTGCTAGCAGTAGTGGGCTGGATGGGAAGGCAGGTCCTTGGGTCCCTGGGCAGCAAGTGTGGCAGGGGTGATAGCAGGTGCAGTGGTAGGACAAAGCAGGCTGTGCTGGTGTTGGTGGTAGTTACAATGGGCTGTGTGGTGCCAGCTGTGGCAGTAGTAGCAGACTGGGTGGATCCTTCCTCAGGCCCCCAGTAGGAGTGCTCAGGTACCAATGGTGGTAGATAGAGTGGGGCAATTCCCAAGCCCCCAGTGGCATGTTCGGCCACTGGGCAGGGTGGAGCTGGGCTGGGTGGGTCTGTCCTCCAGTTCTCCAGTGGTGTGTGCAGGTGCTGGCTGTGGCAGACAGGGGTGAAGTGATCCCTAGGCCCTCTTAGAATGCTCTAGAGGGGACAGTATTAGCTGTGCTGCAGCCCTGCTCCTAGGAAGTGTGGGATTCCTTCCAGTGGTGGCAGCCATGAATGGGCAGCTGGGGAATGTGTGTTTCAGCCCCAGGTGGCAGCAGTAAGTGGGTAGCCTTTCTGCAGGGCACTTTTAAATGCATGGGGGTCCTGCTACTGGCAGCAGTAGGCTTGCTGTCAATGATTCGCACTTTGGCCCTGGCACCAGCAGCCAGCAGTGGTGTCTGGTTGCAGGTGGGAGATGTCAGTGGGGGTCCAGGGATGTGCAGATGCAGGGGCTATTGGACCACAGGACAGGATACAGGTGGCTGGGGTGGGGGGTGCGTAGCTGCTTCATACTCAGAGCACATGTGGGACTCAGCACGAGCTGTCTTGTGGTCTCCAGGCAGCCTCTTTATGCCAGGCTCCTTCCTTGCCTTAGGTGTTTCTGTCACTTCTCTGTTGAATTCCAGCATTCTCTCTTAGGTAAACTATCTGAAGTCTCTCCCTCATTTCTTAATACAAACACCTACTATGTGTCTCACATAATTATTTAATTTAATTTTATCTTCAAACACACTTTAAGAAGCAGGTTCTATTATTTCATTTTACGAATGATGGAATTGAGACTCAGAGAAGTAAAGTGACTTTTCAAGCTCACACCGTTAATGAGCTGCAGATCAAGGGCTGGATCCCAGTTTTCGGCCCATAGCAAAGGCTATGCTCTTTTCACTGTGTCACACCTGCATCGTTCTAACGCCTCCACCGGTGACCTGAGAAGTGTCTCCATTCCTTATTTACCTATTTGCATAGGCAGTGTGTATTCTGATTGGAATTGAATCTTTCTTCTTGCAGTTCACTACGGGTTTGATATATGTCTGCTTTTATGTAAGCTGTAGGCTGTGACTGCTTGGCTTAGTTCATTTATTGTGAAGGACGTGCACATTTTATGTATTATGCTCTAGGGTAACTTAGCGACTCATCCGGTGATCAAAATATCAAACTAGTGGTGTTTTGGAACTGGAACCATCATTTGGTGCAATCATAGAAGTTTATCCGTTTGGAAGTTTTCTCGGATAGCCATTTTGTTTCAAGGTGACAACTCACAAACTGAAAGGAAAAATAATAACAAAAACATATTGAGAATAAACTACACCTACATATGACATCTCACAAATGAAATGTTGAAATGTTGAGTAAAAGAAGCCAGAGTCAAAAGATTACATGTTATATGATTTCATTCATATAGAATTCACAGGCCAGGTAAATCTGTGGTGAGAGAAGTCAAGATGTTGGTTATCCTGGGGGGAGAATGTAGCAAGTAGAGGGGGCTGCTGATGATAATTTATTTTTCAATTTCAGTGCCAGTTACATAGGTACATTCACTTTTAAATATTCATTAAGCTGTATGCATAATTTGTGCACTTTTCATATCTATGGTATATTTCCATAAAAGATTAATTAATTTTTTGAGCTCTACGATGAGCCAAGCACTGTAACAGATATTTTATATTAGTTGTCTACAATCTTCACAACTTTAATAACTTCACAACTACAAGTGTCACAAACTTTCAAAGTTGGTATGTTTATATCTATTTAACAGATATGGAAACTGAGGCTCAGAGGGTAAATTTACCCAAGATCACACAATGGCAGAGCTGAGATTTCAAACCTAGGAAGTCTGACTCCAGAACAACCAACGCCTCTCTTTTTGGCATGCTGAATATAAATGTATGTCACGGTATTGTTTAGCAGAGTACCACGTTTGATCAATAGCAGTCCTTCTGAGAAACTTACTGAGATTGGTGACAAATGCAAAATTCTGGTGGGATAATCTTTAAACAGTGAGATTGAGTTGGTAAATACAGGGCTATGAAGGCTCACTCACAGGAAACTCCCTGGGGCCTGGGAAGTGGGAATCTTCTTGGCAGAAATGTGACAATGGACGGAGCTCAAGGTAAGGTGCCATGGTGTCGCAGGGGTGGAAGATCTCCGGTGACAGGCAGCTGGTCTCCTCAACGGGGCTGGCCTTTCCTCCGTTGTGTTCCTAACAGTAGCTCATTTTTTATTCAGTTTTTACTTAAATGTCTAATCGCTCCTTACCTTGGCAGGACCCTTAACAACTCGCAGAGCACTGTCCCAGCCATGATGTCATTTGACTGTCAACAGTGTGAGGGACGGGGGGCCCATAACCTTGATTGCACAGATGTGGAGACTGAGTACTAGAAAGATCGAATGACTTGCTTGAAATGATATAGCTAGTAAGTGGGAGTAAGAGCCTCTGGATTAATTCCGACCTTCTTTCCTCTACACCACACCGCCTCTGTCCACGTGGAAACTCACTCTGTAGAACGCAGCCTGTTCTGGTTTTGAGCCATTCTAGTTGACTGAGTGCTCCTTCAACTGAAAGTTTTTTCCTGGTAACTCCCGGCCACTGGTCCTTGTTACATCCTTGGGTATTACCTAGAGGAGCGAGTAATAGCTATTTACATGAGACCAGCCACGTATCAGGCACTGTACATATTTTCTCTTTTAATTCTCGTTAACATCCTCCAAATTAGGTACTATTATTTTCTTCCCTATTCACAGATAAAGAGTTGAAGGTTAGCAACTTTAAAGCTAGGTACTATTTTTCCTTTTTCTTACTTAAGAAAATTGAGCATCAGAGAGGTTAATAAATTACCCAAGGTTACACAGCAACCAGATGGCAGGTTTCAAACTCAGGTCTAACCTCAAAGCCTGTGGATTATAAATCACTTCACTTTGTCCCCTCTCCTTTTTCTTCTTTTTTTTAAGACACCTGTTAAGTGCTCGAATACCTGCCATTGCACCCTGAGTCCCACTTCCACCAAAGTCTTAATTCTCATCTGATTATCCCGTGATGACACCTGTTGCTTGTCTGTCTCGCATTCTCCCTCTGACTATGTGGCTTCCATGGGAGCTGTCATATTCTGATGTGACCCTGCCCCATCACCGTCGATTGGTCTTGTGGGTTCTTGGTCAAAGCTGGCCAGTGAGTTCTGATTTCTTCCATTTATGGTTATCTGACCTATGTTAATTTAATTAAGTAGACTCAGAAACAACCCAAATTGTTGGTTGGTAGTTGTCTTCTTGAAGTTTTTCTCTTCTAATTTGTTGAGAAAAACATCTTTCTGGAATACCTCTCCCCTTTCTCCAGACATGTGACGACTTTCTACCAGGGTCACGACGTGGCCCCTCGCTCAGTGCTAAGCTCTGACCGCCATTCAAGCAGAATTTCCTGCTGTTTTCCCCTCCTGTACATCCAGCCACCACCTGAAATATAATTCTGCTTTATTTTCTTGACAGCTTACGCCTGTAAGTCCCTTGGATTTTCTATATGACTCTTCCTAGAATACGCTGTTGGTACAGTCATGTGTCTTCACCACGGGATCCCGCATTTTGTTGGTGGCAAGGAACCATGTCCTCTTCACCTGTCCCCCACTCTACCAGGGGCTAGGCCAGAGCTCTGCTCAAAGAAGAGCATTCAGAGAAATCAAATAAATCATAAAAATAAATGAATGGAAAACAACTTGCTTCAGAATGTGTGGCATCATTTTGATGAATCAAAATTCCAGAAACACGGATTTCAGCTTAAAGAAAGAATCTTTTTTTTATTACTGAGAGTCAATAATAAAGTGGACCCAGGGAAAGGGAGAGCTTTGGGGCTGTGAGGTTGAATCAGAAGCAGACATTCCACTTGGAGGATGGCTGGACAGGACAGTTGAGCGTGGTCAGAGATGAGATGATTGACTTTTGAACATGAAGCACAACAAGAAGTGTCTTTACGTCACAACTCCCGCTTTCTCTTTTTCTCTCCCTTGCTCTATAAAAAGTTTACACAGATGTTTCATAAAAATACTTCTATTTTGTTATGTTTTGTTTTATTTTATCTGCTTTATTTAAAAAATTTTCTGGCCATGGCCATGAAATTAAGTTTCCAATCTCATTTTGAAAAACACTACTAGGTGATGATGATGATGATGATGAGAAAACTGTGCAGTATTAGTAAATAGTAGCCGAACATCTTTCAGTAGATGCTAAGAGCTTTCTAACAAATGCTTCATTTCTGAACATGTCTGTTTTCATCTAATGGACACCATTAATTTTATAAGTGATGATGTTTCTTTCTTTGCTTTGGCCACTACAGACCTCAGAGCAAAATTTGTCGCTTCCCTCTGTCCTGGACTCATAGGGAATGCAGTCAGGTGAACTGGTATTTTCCTTGCCTTTCTTCTTTTTTTTTCCTTATTCATGGTTTCCCCTCTTTGCTATTTATTTTTCTTGTGGCATCATGTGTGTTAAATGCTTAACACTCTTTGTGGTGTGGAATAATCTGGGATAAAAAATGACAAAAAATAAATAACTATTGTTTAATGTAATTGTCACAATAAGTTACGATGAAGTACCCCATTTTGTATGTGAGGAAATGAGTCCCAGAGAGGTTAGGTGACTTTCCAAAGTTGTACAGCTTGTACCTGGGAGATCTTGGTTTCAAGTTTCTCTAAAACTCATCCGAAATGCCACACTTCCTCCCTTGAAGGTGCCTTTCAGGTTTGAGAATCTACTGTTCTCCTATCGTCAGAGGGTGGCAGCAGAGGGGACACCCAGGGTCTGTGTCACTAGTTACAGCCACCATTGAGTCTCCTGTTTCTCCTTTCACACAGGGGGGTTTGCTTGTGTCCCCGTCAGCAATCACAGCCCTCTGTTAGGTTAACAAAGTGTGGCAGCAATGTGTCTGCAGGACAGGTTAGGTAGGAGTCTGACATCTGTGCTGTCACCTTGAACTACCTGGATCCAGGCAAAATCTCCTCTGCTTTCATTGTTGCCGGAGCAGACTGTGGGCAGCTCCAGGTCAGGAACCTGCCTCCACGCCCAGGGCCTGGCACAGACGCGGGGCAGTGAAGTCTGCAAGGAGGGCAGCAGCAGGCAAGGGAAGCTGCCTCCCGTCATAACAGCAACAGCAACAGCAGCTGCTGCAGCCACAACTACTAACTTCATTGTGCAGTCGCTGAACGCCAGGTGCTTTTATAGACTGTCATGGATTTTTTTCATCCCATCTTATATTCACATGATGATGTAGGCTCTTTTGATGTCCATTTTGGACGTGGGGATGCTAAGTCACAGAGGGGTTAGGAAACCAGCTAGTACACATTCACACAGCTAAGCAGCAGCAGAACTGGAATTTAAATGCTGGTGCTGTTGCTTCAGAGAACTCATGATCTTAACCACTGTGTACAAAATAGCATCATTCCCCACTGCCTCCCACTTGATGTCCCAGGCTGGGGCTCAGGAACCTCAGCTGCTAATTAACTGGGCCTATGTTGACCCCTGTGACATTCCAGCATCCGTTCCTGGGCACGTATAGATTGGATTGAGCTCCTAGAGCCTCTCAATGCTCTGATTATATTGTAGGTTTGTGCTGGTTTGGTTTCAAATTATGAGGCAAGAAGGAAGCAGAGTCAAGCGCCTGCCCAATCTGTTCTGCCCAGCAGGCCTCTTCCCACAAGAGCTGAACCTTCCGCAGTGGACTGCCTACAGCCTGGAAGAACCTTTAGTTCCAAGCCAGCCAAGTCTCATTCCTGCCTTCAAAGGCCCACCTCAAATGCCAGATCCCGGCATCAGATCCTGGTCCAACTCATGCAAACCACAGAACTCCGGGGCAGTGCAGGGGCGTAGAATACCTAGTCAAGATCAAGTGGCTTAATACTAAAGGAAAACATTTTCAAAGTTTTGTTAGAAAGAAAGCAAAACAGTGATGATATTTAATTCTCCAACTTGCTAGTTAGTTTTTATTTGGCCAGCTCTTGATAGGATGTAATGTCTGAGAGCCCCAACCCACAAATTTATAGTCAAAGAGGTCACTGTTTTTACACGGATCAAGCAGACATCAGAAGACAGATTTGGACCCAGTCAATGGGGGAAATTTTCCATGCCAACTACTGGGATAATTGATTTTGCATAGATTTTCTTGTTGATCCTCCTAACTGCTCTATGTATTCCACTATTTTTAGTCTCATTTTATAGATTCGAGAATGACGTTTATAGAAGGAAGAAAAATAACATTTTATTGATCCTAGAAAGTGGAAGGGCTGGGCTCAAAGCCCACATTTGGATCCCAAGCCAGCGTCGGAGTCATGCTGTCAGGTTCAGATGCCTCCTGGACTTTCACTTCCAAACGCTCGCGCCACTGTCCCATCCTAGGGCTCTGTGTTGGGCGAAAAGATTGTGTAAAGGGGCAGGAGATGCTTCCTGTGCTGGGTGCCCTGCTGTCCCCTCTTCCTGAGCACACTGCAGGACTGTCCTCTCCGGGCTTGTCTGCAGCTCGGTGTGGCCACTGGCCTGAGGTGGAGCCGGTACGACGTGAGCAGAAGTGACACGCACAGGCGTGGTTTGGGCTTCCTTCCTGGAAGCAGACTTGGAGCCAGAGATCAGCTCGCAGGACGTTCACCTGTGCGTGCTCCTGAGCGTCAGCCGACTGCAGGGAGGAGGAGGAGGCCGCTGGCAGAGGGGAAGGCAGGCTGTGGCGTCTGAGGAACGCTGGCTCAACTTCAGCCTCTGCTGCCCTGGGCAGAAGTCTGAAGCTGGGATGGCTCTTGCATTGGTGTCCTAGGTTGGGGTGAGGGAGCCAGGCCTTCATACCCTGTGTCGAGCAGCCATCTGCCCTGGAGAGGGGATGAGACCTTGTGTGCGGCGACTCTCGTCAGCCCAGGAAATACCCAAAGCAGGCTGCCTGCAAACTGTGACCTTCCCGCAACTGGAGAGGTCAGTCCTTCAGCTCGATGGGGCATCTGTGTGGCACATCACAGCATCTGCTACCTGCAGCCCTGTAGTCCTGTCTCCTGAAAGCCTTGTACATAGCATCTCAACTCACTTACCTTCTCAGTGGAGAGAATTCCAAGGACCTGGAGGAGGTCGGAGCCACAGAATGAAGACGACTGGTCCCCCGAGTGCCTGCATGGGGCAGAGCTCCCCAGACTGAAATACTGAAGTGGGCAACAAACAAACCCATGCTGTGTAAGCCATAGAGATTTGTGTTTGTGACTTCTGGCAGTTTTCTTACCTTCACATGGACAGAAAGACAAAGATGTTGATGTGAACACCGAGAAGAAAACTGGGGCCTGCAGAGTTCTGGCATAATCTCAGAGACAGGGGAGTTGTATATCCACACCCTTAAGAAGCAGAGTGTGGATTCCTCTTCTTGACCCCACCTGTACGCAGACATCTCGTGGTCAGACCACTGGCGGCTCTGCCTGTACAGCAGTGGGAGGCACCGGCTCTGGGGCCGCAGTGCCCGGCCTGGAACCCCAGCCCCAGCTCCTGCCAGACTTGTAATCCTGGGCTCAGGCTGAGGTGAGGGGGCTCCCTGAGCCAGGCCAGAGCGTCCTGGAGACTCCTCCCTGCCCGGCAATGGGCTCACCCAGACAACCCAAAGCCCCCAAATCCTTGTTGCTGCCCTGGGCCAAGCTGAGCTAAGTTGATTAACGATGGTTCAGCCAGAGCTTCTTGGTCCCAGATTCCCCAAGAGGAAGGAATCCACACAGATCACTTTCCAGAAATCCTTTGTCACCCACGTGCCTGCAGCACTGGGTGCTTAGTGTGGGCAGGTAGGAGCTGAGGTGGGAACACGCGGACCTCAGAGGTCTCAATGCCATGCCAATGGGTTTGGCAGGCAAAGAGCAGACAGCCAATGGCAGGAAGAAGAGCTGCTCTGCCTGGTCTGTGGTGTCTCAGAGTTGGAAACATGGCAGTGGGGAGGGAGGGAGGTGACCTGAAACGGAGCGAGTTTATAGAGGGCGATGGTCCCAGGCAGAGGGAGATGAGGAAGGCTTAAAGCAAACAGCAGCAAAGCTGCAGACATGCTGATTGGTGCAGAGACATTGCCAATGGCGGATGCTGGGAGCCAGCAGCTGATTTCAGGCATTGGCAGGAGGAGAAGGTGCACGGCGACTGAGGGAGTCCGGGGCTATTAGGGTGGGTGATCCCAGAGCATCCTTTGTGGCTCCCGGGGGACACGGGCTGTGCTTTTCTCCGCTCTGCCTTGGCAGTGCCGAGTGGAGCACATGCTGGCTGAATTGGATGAGCTCCATGAAAGTCATGCAGCTTCCTTAGCCCCCTCCCATTGTCTTTCAGTTTCCCATGCTGCAACTTCAGCATGTCAGTTCTTTTCTCTTCCTCAGTTTCAGTTCATGGGCCCACCTGGCTGAGCCTCCTAGAATTCTGACAAACACTCAAAGTGTCACAGCCTCCTTGGCTTCTGTCCAAGTGCTACTGGGTGGCCTGACCAGGTGCTCCTGTTAAAGGTTGGCTGTGATGTGCCAAGTAAAGGGAACTGACTAGAGCCGCCAGTTGGAGACCAAGGCCATGTCTAGGGGCACCAGGCTTAGCAAGTTAAAATATAGGACACCTCATTTTATCTTAAAATTGAATTTCATATAAAAACGAATTCATTTGTAATATAGTTATATGCTGGATATTGCATGGGACATACTTATTTGTTGCTTATATGAAATTCAGTATATCTGAAAACCCTCTCTTTCACCTGGCAAGCCTCCCAGATCCTGCCTGGCCAGGTCTGGAAGCACAAAGGGAGCTTCGCTAAGGGGCAGGGGATCCTTCTCAGCCCTGAGGAGCAGCTCTGCCTACTCAGACTGATGCGAGCCCAGCAGCCTGGGTTCTTGCCACTGGCAATTCTGTCACACTGTCTTTCATTCAGGAAACTCACCAGCCAGGCAGTGGCCACTGGGGTGGGGGAACCGCTGGGTCCTCATCCATCCGTGCTGCCACAGACAAGGCTTGTAACAGGCTACTGCGGTCCCAGCACATTAATGATCATTACAGAACTAATGAGGATTTGTGACGCTGCTGGAAGAGGCGGCCAGCCCATTGTTGTCTCAGGCAGATGGGGAAAAAGTGCCCTGGGGAGCAGCTGATGGGAAGGGAGGTTCTGGGCACTGGAGGAGCAGGGAAGGATGAGTGGGAAGGAGCAGAGAAGAAAGTGTAAGCTGGAGAGAGGCAAGGGCTGAGGGCACAGCGCAGCAGAGGGGAGCTGGGTGCATGCACCGTGGGGTCTGAGGCCATCGGCCAAGACAGAGGCAAGAGGTCATGAAGACAGCCCGAAGTTAGCAAATGGGGGTTGTTAGTTTCCTGGGGCTGCTGTAACAGATTACTGCAAACTTGGCTTGAAACAATAGAAATGTGTGCTCTTGCAGTTCTGGAGGCTGGAAGTCTGAAATCAGTTTTACTGAGCAGAAAATGAAATTGAGCGACAGACACTGCTGCGTCCCTCTGGAGGTTGCAGGGGAGAATCCATTCCCTACGTCTCCCAGTGGCTGGCGGCTCCAGGCGTTCTTTGGCTGATGGCTCCATTGTCACATTGCTGCTTCTCTCTGACAAGGACATGCGTGATTGCATTTAGGACGCACCATGATTACCCAAGATAAGCTCCTCCAACTTTCAAAATCCTAAACTGAATAGCATCTTTTGCTATATAAAGTATTTGCCACTGGTCCAGGAATTAGGATGTGGACATATCTTTTTGGGAGTCACCATTCAGCCCAGTACCAGGTGTGAGGAGGGACTGAGCAGGGTAGGGAAGGTTCCAGCAAGGACTCAGCTGGAACACCTGCCCCAGCTTTCCTTCTCTTCCCCTAATGCCTGAAGCAAAAGCAGAGCAATTCATTCACCTCCATGGGGGAGCGGTGTGCTCTGGCAGGGAGTACAGCCCTGCTTTTGATCTGCTGTCTTGACCTTGTGCTGGTCATGCCCCCTTTTTGAGAGTCTCACCTGCCACAGACAAGGGTGTTGGACTGCATAGTCTGTAAGGGACCCTCTAGCCCAGAGACCAGTTGGTGAAGTCCAATCTCAGTTTACACTGCAGAGACTGAGGTGCGTGGAAATTGAGCCCTAGGTCTCTGAGCTGGAATCAGGACATAGAACCCCAACCTAGGCTGTAGTTTAGGGTGAGATTTGGGTCTGAGCTCAGGGCCTGCTCTGAGCAGCTCAGTCTAATTCAGATTGAATTCAGGTCATAATTCAAGCCATGACTGATCTTATAGCTAAGCGGATTTTACCTAAGCCACGTCCTGGTTTAGTAGCACAGCACAGACCCGGATCAGCAGAGAAGCAGCTGCAACACCAAGGAACGAGACAGACTAGGCTCTGTGTGACCTCGGGTGAGTCACTGAACTTTTCCCAATCTCAGTGTCCTCATTTGAAAAATGAGGGTATTTTGAAGGTTGTTGATTTGTAAGAATTAGAAATAAATGCAAATGCTCAGTAGAATGTTCAAGGTGTGTGTGTGTGTGTGTGTGTGTGTGTGTGTGTGTTTGTGTGTGTGTGGCTGGGCACACAGTAACTCATCACCACTGGAGGGCTCCCTCTGAGGGCATCTCCCGCTACTGTCCCTCATCTTCTCCATCCTGCCCTGTCTCAGGCCCTGGCTCCTGTCCCCTCAGCCTGGAGCATCCCTCTCCCACACATAGATGCGGCTCACTCCTCCTCCAGGCCTTTACAGCCACGTCACCCTCTTAGGGAGAACGTCATTGTCCACCAGGTCTAAAATCTTATTCCCCTTTCTTGCTTTGTTTTTCGTCCTGGAACATATCACTATGTAAATTACTGTATGTTGTAGTATTTATCCTGTAACTGCCTGTCCCTCTGTTCAAATGCCAGCGTCATGAGGTCAGGGATTCCAGCTTATTTTTATGGCTACTCAATTCCCACTTAAAACAGCACATGGCACACAGTAGATGCTTGAAAATATTTGTTGAATGAATGAATGGATGAATGAATGAGAGAGTGAGAGAAAATGCTCTTCAACTGCCATGCAGGGAACAGAACCCCGGGAGAGTATGCCAACAAATCTACTGGAAAGGATTTTTTTTTTCCAAAAATTTTATTGGGGGAAAACTACAAAACATTTAAAATACAATGTTTACATTCGCAATTTGTAGTGAGCTGATTTCCCAAAATATATTACCACTCAAGTTGACTTATCTTGTTACATTAAAAAACCTACTCTGTCAAAGTAGTCCAGAGAGTACACACATAGTGCTCCAACTGTATCTACATACAAACAACACTCCATTTTAAGTGTACACTTAAATGATTTTCAGTGAATTTACCGAGGTGTACAGTTAATCACATAAATCAGTTTTAGAGGAATTCCTTTTTATCACTGACTTTAAGCAATTTGATTGGGATGTGACTTGGTAAAGTTGCTGTGGTTGTTGTTTCCTGTCACCTGCTCTTGAGGTTTGTTGAATTTCTTGAATTAAGAGATCTGTAGTTTTCAGCAAATTGGAAAAAAAAAACCTGCCCATTAATTCTTCAAATATTCTGTCTATACCCTGATTTCCTGTCTTTCAGGGGCTCTGATTTTTAAGTCTTACCTTTTTTTTTTTTTTTTTTTTTGAGACAGAGTCTCTCTCTGCTGCCTGGGTTAGAGTGCAGTGGTGTCATCATAGCGCACTATAATATACAATGCCTGGGCACAAGTGATCCCCCTGCCTCAGCCTCCCAAGTATCTGGGACTACAGGTGCATTACATCATGCTTGACTGAGTTATCAATTTTTTTGTAGAGATGGCATCTTGCTATGTTGCTCAGGCTGGTTTTGAACTCCCGGCCTCAAGAGATCCTCCTGTGTTGGCCTCCCAAAGTGCTAGGATTACAGGTATGAGCCACTGTGGCTGACCCATACCTTTGTCTTTATCTCTTTCATTTTAGATGATTTCTATTACTATGTCTTCAGTTTCACTAATCTTTTCTTCTGTAATGTTTAACCAGCCCTAAATCTCAATCAGTGGATTTTTTTTTATCTCAGATATTATAGTTTTTATTGGTACAAGTTCAATTTATATTTCTTGTGTCTCTACTTAACATGCTCAATCTTTTCTCTGGCTTTTTGAATATATGGACTACAGATATAATAGCTGTTGTCATGTCCCTGTCTACAAATTCTATCATTTGTGTCATTCTGGTTCTTGTCATATATTATTTTTGCTTTATTCTCTTTTTCTTTCCTCCTAAGGAAAGAAAGTTGCTAAAACTTTCTCTGTAAAAGACCTGATAGTAAATACTTTAGGATTTGTGAGTCATTTAATGTGTAATAAGCCCTCAACTCTGCCACTGTAGTCAGAAAGCAGCCATAGACAATATGTATGTGAGACATGGCTTATGATAAATTGACCTTTTTGTTTTAGTGTTTCGTTCCCTAAAAGATAACAGACTTCTTGGCATTAAATTATATTTTTAATGTAATAAGATTACCTTACTATGTCACATGTCTTTTGTTTCATATTTTACTGATACATCTTAATATATATTTTTTTACTTTTAGATAACATTGTTGAATCTTTTTTCAAAAAAATGCATCATTAGAGTCTCTACCTTTTAACTCATATATTTAACTCACTTACTTTTATAGTTAACTGCTGTTATATTGGGTCTTATTTTCCATGTAAACTTCACATTTTTTCCCTTTTCCTCCATCTGTGCTTTCTATTTGTTAGACTATTATTTATCTTACTTAAAATTTAGGCTGGGCACGGTGGCTTATGCCTATAATCCTAGCACTCTGGGAGGCTGAGGCAGGAGAATCGCTTGAGGTCAGGAGTTTGAGACCAGCCTGAGCAAGAGTGAGACCCTGTCTCTACTAAAAATAGAAAGAAATTACCTTAGTCCCAGCTACTCAGGAGGCTGAGGCAGAAGGATTTCTTGAGCCCAGGAGTTTGAGGTTGCTGTGAGCTAGGCTGATGCCACAGCACTGTAGCCCAGGCAATGGAGAGAGACTCTGTCTCAAAAAAGAAAAAAAAAATTCATAGGCGGCATTTTTTCATTATTATGGTCAGATATCTTTCCCCAAAGACCCATAATCATAATTATCTTCCTGTAATCGTTCCTTAAACTTATGTGTACACACATACACACCACACACATATACACCTGCATTTAAGAATTTTATATATCTGTTCTAACAACATAAGTAACTTAATTTTCCTGAGGGGACATGCTCCTTGACAAGACAAATAACTTAATTCCCTCTCATTCCTCATGTTCCCTACCTCATCAAATTGAATCATGTTGAATTTTAGTTCTGGCTATTGTAAATATGCTTCTCCATTTGCTCTAGATTTTTTCTTTCCTCTCTTTTTCCTCCCATAGCCCCTCATTCTCAGTCTTCGCCAACACTCTTACCACAATATTTGATCATTTTACTTTTCATATCTCATCTGTCATCTTCTGGATTTGTTCTTTTCTATTTTATTTCTTCTTCTTGAATTCTATTCAGTTGGAATATTTGTTCCTTTGCTTTCTATTTAGCAGTATTCAGAATTTTCTCTTTATCTTTGATAGTCTTAAATTTAATTATACTTGTCTAGGTGTGTGTTTTCCATTATCAATCTTATTGGACAGTCAATGTTCCTTCTAAATTCAAGATCTTTTAACATTTTTTTAATTGTAAGAACTATACCTAAATTTTTATATATAATATTCTCATGTGGAATTTTCTGGGATTCATTGTTCTTCTTTTATATGGTTAATATTTTCTAATATCTTCATAACTATATTTATCATTCTATTTATAATTCTTAATCTGTCAGGTCTAGTATTTCTACTTAAGATAGTATGTGTTGTCCAGTTTGTGCTTTTTCTTTCAGATAATTTTAGGCTTTAGCATCTAGTTCTTTTGGTGAGTGAGTTCATGCTTCCCAGAGGGAGTATCACCTACTTTGTTTCAGTGGGATCTCTGTACAGAAAAGATGGTCTGGGTTTCTGGAAATGTGTTTTGAGTAAGGGCCAAAGGCCAGGCTGTGAATTTTGGTGAGTTTAAGATTAGAGGAAAGGAGAAGCTCCTGGGCAAAGTCAGAGACTCACAGGTACCATAGAAGCTCTGTGGATTCTAGGCTGTTAACTGTCACTCCCCCAAGAGTTTCATCTAGTCAGTGATTCATGTCTCACTTTTAACATAACACAGCAACAGAGGAGGCAGTTTCCCTAGGTTGTTATTTATCAATGAGTGGGAATTTGAAGAGGGAGGAGGTGGAAGGGCAGCTGGTCAGTCTCCACTTGTTTTTAAGGATCCATCACCCAGGCAGGGCCTTCCCACTACCTCAGTATTACCTCAGAGACCCTGAAACTGCCCTTACAAATTAATAAAAAGGGGTGCAAGGTGAGGACTGTGGTAAGGGCCTCACTAAAATTATGGCACCCAGGCCTAGCTAAAAAAAATGATAATAATTAGCCACCGTCCCCCATTTACTTCTCTGTAATTGCCACTCTGGAGTCACATAGCTGGTGGTCATAAAGATTCTTAGCTTTCTCCACAGATAATATCACTTTTTTGAAACCTAGGGGTAGTTTCTGAGATATCCTCCAGGTCCCGCATTCCAGTGGAATGGCTGACCCACCAGACCAGCAGCCTGCACTGAAGAACTGACTCAACTGGTCTTGTGACCCCCAGCCAAGAACCTGGTCAGCAAAGAAGACAATTTCCATAACCCTACAGTTCCAATTGCCTATGCCAAAACTGTCTTTAAAAACCCTGTCTCAAAAAAAATAAAAATAAAAATAAAAACCCTGTCTCCCAAATCCTCAGCGAGGTGTATTTGAGAAATTTCTCCCGTCTACCCGCTTAGCGCTATGTGGAATAAACTCTTTCTCTGCCATAAAACCTGCTGTCTCCACACGGTGGCTTCTTCTTGGGCAGCAGGTGAGTGGACCTGGTTGGGCAGCAACACCACCACACTAGTGGTCTAAGCTGCTGTAGCAGATTTTTGGGTAAATGGGAAGGAGATGCTTGTCCAAGGACAATGTAGGGGAAAAGCAAATGCAAAATTTTTAAGGTTTTCCTCCATTTACTCTTGTTAAGGCCATCTTTGGGAGCGTTTTCGTAGGAGGAGGCAAATCCCTATCCTTTCTACTTGCTGCAATTACAGGCAGTTTTTGATCTTCTCGGGGCCTCCTCTTGGCCTTCTCAAGGATGTTTTCCTGTAGTGACAATATTACAAGGTAAACTTTAAGGTTGATTTGAGAAAACTGAGTCAGTAGTACAAACCAATCCACCATTCTGTCAGGAACCAGAAGACTCCAGTCAGTTGTTTTGTTAACTTTATAGGTAATTTGCTTTTATTTTGTTTTATTTATGTAGTTCAAAACCATTCTCCCAACATCAATCTATTTGTGTAGCTGTCTGCTCAAGGGCTCTGAAATAGTCACTGGTATATTCACACCACATTATAGCTTTGATAGTTTGTGCCAAAAAGCGGGATCCATTTGAACAAGAACTGTGTTAGGTTTACATTTTTGTCTTTTAAAATGAGGGAAAATAGAAGAGCTTTAGATGGCTTCCTGTTTCTGGATCTCTAATTTACTGTAGTGCTATCCTGATAGTAGTTTAGGCTGAGAAAAGAATATACTATAGTGTAAAAAAAGTTGAATTACATTCCCCCCTTTCAATTTAGGGACATTTTCAAAATTAGTCGTCAAAATGCAAAAACACCATAAAACAAATTAACATGCAGAAATTACTACTTGCTAAAAGTCTGTACAATTTTAATTCTAAACATTTCTAAAAACTCTTCTAAGATGGCATGTATTTTTTTGTGAAGGGAGGTGTGACGGATAATTTGAATTACAAAAAAGCCTTGATAACCCCCCACACATCAATTTACCTGTGAACAAAAAGATTCACACTGAGAAAATGGGACTTGGGACTATTTGATAAATTACTACAGACTACTTGAATATTCCATTAGCAAAATAATAGCTCATTATGGAACCTCAGAAGAATGTAGCATAATTACAATAGTACTATCTTCCCTTGGAGTTTGGGAGGAATGCAAATGTTAAAAATGATAGCTATTTAACCAATGTTAGAGGAAAAATGCCTCAAAACAAACTGAGAGGTTACATAATTTCTGGAATTCAGTGAAAGTTTTGTAGTTTCTACCAGCTTTAATTAGTTGAATGTGTTTTTATCAAGTGATGGTTATTCACATTCTTGGACCTATATAGACACCCACACGCATACCCATGTGCTAGCAATGATGGAATTGCCTTAGTCTCTGCTAAAGTTTTTGTAAACTACGCCTGTAAATTCAAATATATTATTTCAGAAGTGATGGCATGTTCGCACCCTCAGTACTAAGTGAGAATATTTTGAGAAGGTGATTATTGCTTCTTAAAAGTACAAGAGGTGATAAAGTAAGATCAGAAGAGGGGATCCATATGGAAGGGAGGAATGAAGGAGTCATAAAGGAGGAAAGAGAAAGAAAAATGAAATAATGAAAGGAAGTCTAGTGTCCAAATTATAAATATGGTGACTTTTATCTAAGAGCTGAAGTATAAAATAACAACAAAATGGTCCAAGTTCATGAACTAATGAATGTGTAGCAAGTGTTCCATTCTTACCAAGCCAAATGCTATACAAATGAATAAACAAAACTAATTTTTATTTAACAATTTAGCTTCATTTTTCAGACATTAGATGTTAATTGTGGCATTGAGGATTCCACCTAGGAAAAGCTAATCTGTGCTAATCAAGCCATTTAATCTCTTAAAGTTAAAAAGTTGCTTTAAGAAAATAAAAGGTATAATTACTAACTTAAGCTACAAGGGCACACATCAGACTAAAAAGAAGACTGGATTCAACATGTGGTTTTTACTCCTTTTGTAAAGCTGGCATATTTGCCTAAATTTAGAAAATTTGCAAAATATTTCTTAGCAAGAAGTTCTCGGTGGATGTTATGTTTAATGAGCAGGGATATTCATGCCTAAACCACACTGCTATGTTTAAAGTCTAATGTCACTTTGAAAATGAAGTTTGCAATGCCCAAAACTTTCCCTGAAATATGTACTTGTCCAGGCTCTATCTTTGTGTAAAGATCACCAGAGACAAAGCCAACTTGCAGAATGATTAAGGAAAAACATCTACATATATTCAAAACAACAATACAGAACAGTTGTGCTTATCAGCATGCCTGTGACAGTTATTCAAATATCTTAACTAATAGGGTAAACATGGGACCTTATCTGATTTATTCACTGCCGCACGGTCAAAGCTAGATCTTGGCAAACAGAAAATAAATATTTGCTGCATTAATATAATAAAGAATACATGGAATAACATGTCGCAGTAAGACTATATGCATATTTTTTCAATATATAGCCATCTTCCCATTGTTTTTTGGCAATCAGTGGCATGGATAGTCTAAATTTGAAAGGTTTATACCATTAGGGACAAATTAACTTTCTAAATTATGATTCTCTTGGACGAAATTAAAATATCCTTTTCAATACACATAGGCAGTCTTATGGGAGCTAGTGACTAAGAATATAATTAAAGAAATAAGATTTCTTTGAATAACCTATAAACAGAAAACCAAACATGACTTATTTAGCATTCTTCTGTGATAATAATAGTCAAAGATTCAAGCAGCAACTTTTTGTAATATGTAGTAATTTTCCCAGAATATGTATTTTTCTTGACATTGCTTGGTTGAAAATCGTTCTAGAAGGATGAGTTTCTAGTTCTGGGTAACATGGAGTAAGCACTTCTCGTCTTTCCAATTGAAAGCAATGATAAAACTTGGGCAGAATGTATGAAGTAGCTATTTGTGGACTCTGTGAAATAAACAGGAGCAAGAGGATTGGAGGAGATATAGATAAGAATTCCATAACTCACTGAGCCAGCAGTGAATATTTCTTTTTTCCCCCCCTCCTATGGTATCCTTTGTCCTGGACTTAACACAGCCAGAAACCTGAGTGAGTACTACGGTAGAGACAAAAAAATCTCCAGGAGAAACCTGGCTTGAAGAGCCCCAAATGGGAACTTATCACCCCCTGAAAGACAGATATCCAGGCCCCCTCCCCTTTTCTTTATGTGCTAGCCTCCCCACTGGGGGTGGGAAACCTGTGGCCTTGGGGCCACATGTGGCTTTCTGTATCCTTGAGTGTGGCCTTTTGACTGAATCCAAATTTTATAGAACAAATCCTTTTAATAAAGGGATCTGTTCTGTGAAGTTTGGATTTGGTCGAGGGGCCACACTTGGGGATCTGGAGAGCCACATGTGGCCTTGAAGCTGCAGGTTCCCCACCCCTGCAAGGCAAACCAACTCTAAGAAAAGGGGAAGACTTTCTCTGTTTCCAACAGCTGCAATTCCAAGAGGGCTGGGCTAATCCCCATCACTTGTCTTCTGTCTTTATTCTCTGGCTGCTTGGCACAGTTTGCAGGCAGAATCTTCTCTAAGCAGTCTTTTTCCAAATTTGGGGAGTTGTCAGTTATGATTCCTCCAAATATTTCTTTCAGCCCCGTACTTTTTTCTCCTCTCTTTTTGCCACTCTAATGATACAAATGTTAGACCTTTTGGTATTGCCCTGCAGGTTGTTGATTGCTCTGTTGCTCTGTTCATTAGTAATTGTTTTCTGTTCATTAGTAATTGTTTTCTTTCCTGTTTTTCTTTTTTCTTTTCTTCTTTTTCTTTTATTTTTTTAAATTTATTTTAAGAGATAGAGTCTCACTCTGTCACCTAGGCTGGAGTGCAGTGGCACCATCAGAGCTCACTGCAGGCTTGAACCCTTGGGTTCAAGCCGTCCTCAGTCCTCAGCTACCAAAATACCTGGGAATACAGGTGTGCTCCACCATGCCTGGCTTAATTGTTTTCTTTATGTATTTTTCTCTCTGTTGTACAGATTGTATAATATCTACTCATCAGTCTTCAAGTTTACTGACTTTTTCCTCTGCCAACTCCATTCTGTTATTGTACCATCTTACAAGATTTTTATTTCAGTTACTATATTTTTCAGTTTCAAAATTTCCATTTACATCTTCTTTATGTTTTCTATCTCTTTGCTGAGATTTTTGAATTTTCCATTTGTTTCAAGGGTATTTCTGTCATCCTTTGTATTGGACAAGTCTTGTAACTGCCTTAAGGTTTTTGTCAGATAATTCCAACATCTATGCCATCTCAGTGGTGACCACTGTTGATTCTCTTATCCTAGGCAAGTTGACAATTTTCAGGCTCTCTGTATGTGATTAACTTCAAGTTATATGGTTAGTATTTTAAGTATTATGTTGGGTCTTACCAAAATCCTGTAGAGGATGTTTATATTTTTGCTTTAGTGGCAATCAATGTAATTGGGTCAGGTCACCAGTTATTAGCAGAATTTTTTGGTCAATTGGGTTTCCAAATCCTTTGCAGGATGAGTCCAACCTGTCCTACATGTCCCACCTGCAGCCAGCCTGGGACTTGGGCAGTGGTGTTTTCAGTTCTCGAAGTCTACACACTCTGTTGAGGTTCAGATCCCTGCGTCAGCAGCTCAAGGTGAACACAGGAGTTCATATACAACTAAAAGGAGTTGCTTTCTCAAGCTCTTACCTCTTTGAAATCTTCCCAGTACTTTCTGGTTCCTTTGGGCTCCTTTTTTTCAGTCTTCTGGCTATAAATCTAAGACCTAGTATATCCTGCTTGGCTTCACAGTTTCCTTGACTGTGCCCACATCAGGAACAAGGGGAGAGACTAGGGTAGGGAGAGGTGGGCAGGGGAAGTAACAGTGTAGCTCCAAAGATTATGTGGGCGCTGAGGCACTAGAGAGCAAAGAAAAACAAATGGATTTCCACACTTTCTCCGAGCATTGGGTGATCCTTTTAGCACTTCTTGGATTTCTGTATGTGCCAATGATCCTTCTGGTTCTCAGGCCACCATGAGTTTAGGCAATGGAACACCAGAGTGGTAAATAATTAGTGAACTGAATTCTGTTCTGATTCAGCCTACCTGCCTCTATTTTCAGTTCAGAGTCCTCAAATAGCTGCATCAAGCACATTCTTTCCAGGTGCATCATTTTATGGCTGCATTCAGTGAGAGAGATGATTAAGTGGAGTGTGCTCTATCCATCTTAGCCAGAAATAAATCTCTCTCTCTCTCTTTCTCTCTAATTTCCTGTGTATCCATTTATCCATAGATGGCACTGGCTTAGATTTTTGATCAACATTGTATTTTGGCAGCCTTATTAACTGTTGAGGTTAAAGCTTCTTAATCCTAAAGCTAGTTTCAGGATTGTTTTAGTATAAGATATTAAAATTATAATGGGGTAGTTTAGGAAATCAAGTTAGTCAAATATTATGCATAAATGTTCAGTTGTATTTTTTTCATCTTGCTATGGAGATAAAGATTTAGATATCATGGCGAGTTTCATTATTCCAAATGAATCTGTGTTTTAAGGAACATAGCAAACTCAACTGTCTACCCACTGTGTGCTTAAATCCCTTTGACTGTATGTATGCTAAGGGGCAATCATTCTATGTTGCATTTAGAAATATGGCTTCATAAGACAGGCCAATCTGATTGCTACGAAATTCTTCTTGAAATTGAGACAAAATTCATTTTTTTTTTTTTTTGCATTTTCAACTCAGTTTCCCCTTTTCTACCTCTTTGGGTCTTAAAGAAGAAGACTTTAAAAAATTTATTTAATTTTATTTCCCAAACAGGAAAGCCCTTTAAATATTTGAAGACAGTTTAGCTTTCTCCACCTAAACATTCCTGGTTTCTCTGAAAGATTTTCCTATAACAGTCTATGACCATATTTCTCTGGGTGGTCTGCAGGCCATCTGTTGCAGAATATCCTGAGGTTCCTATTAAAAAATGCCGATCTTTAGGTTTCACCTCAGATGTACTGAATCAGGCTGTTGGACTGGAGAATTGTTGCTCTGTGCTGTTGGAGTTGGGCCCCAGCTGGGCTCAGTGTCAACCTGCACTGTACTCCTTTTAACTGAGTTTTCTCTGCCCATCAACTGAATACCAGTGGGGAACTCACCCTTAGAATCTCAAAAGTACTGTACTTTAAAAATGTTTCCAGAAATTGGCAAGGGCATATGCCTTGGGATTTCTGTATTCTCTGATGGGTAATACATTTTGTAGAAAGCAATGCAGTGAAAGCCAGGATCTCTGAGAATCTAAGATACTGCAGTTGCTAGTGTAAGGGGCCATTTATGGGTCACAAGGACTAATTAGGGAGAAAGAGAGGTAGAGATGTGGAGCTTGGTAAAGTGATTTCTGTTGTCACATTCCATGTGGGCTCACACGCTAAGTTGGTGGAGTCCATTCCTCCAAAGGAGAGAGTCAGGAAAAGTTTAGCTCAAATTATTTCTTTGGGTCCTGATGGAAATCTTTTTGTACACATTTTGATCTTCAACCACAAAGAAGTGGCAGCTCTTTGGAAGATGGAATTTTCAGCCCAGTTTCCCACTAGATTTAACTGCAAGTTAAAAAACAAAATACCAGTGACTAGGCTTCATGTCTAGAGATTCTGATTTAGTAGATCTGGAATAAGGCCCAGAAACCCATTTTGTTTAACCTCTCCAGGTGATTTGAATATGAATCTAAGGCTGAGAATTGCTCCCTCAAATAATTAATATAGATCTCCCTTTTGCCATTCATTGTCAAAAGTGATGTGGACACTTCCAGCTAATTGATAACAGAATCATAAAAAACCTAGTAACTTATTTGGGAATAAAACTCCTCTTGCTTAATCCACTGCTTTTGAAAAAAAAATCCAGTTTGAATCTCTACAGAGAGACACGTTTGAATTAATTGGGGAAAATCTCTTTGCAGCAGGGAATAAATAAAAGAAAATAAGTGAAGTCCAAAGAGAAAAATCCTTCACTTTGCTTTAGAGTCAGTAGGATGCAATGAAAATCAGTCACTTATTTTTAAAAAATAATTTTGTTTCACTAACCTGTTTTATAGTTAGCCCCCTTCTCCTGCTATTCAGGCCACGAGAGCTAAGGAAACTGCAAGCAATGAATGTTTTTGGAGATATAAGCTAAACTGTAGCCTAGAACATTTCAAAAACAAGTAGTCATTATTCATTCTGCCCCTCGAAGCATATATGTAATTGGGATTGTGGGCCCAATTTTTTTATCTTAAAATACAACTCACATGTTTTTCTTATTTTTCACTCACTGCATATTCATAGATAGTGGTTTTTCCCTCTTCTGAAAACAATGCACTTTAGCAAAACCACATTATAACCAGTCTTGACCTTCTTTTTTCTTTCTTTCTTTTTTTTTTTTGCCTGCAAGAATCAACTTTGACAGCTGTTGTGTTTTGTGGGCCAAATCAAAGCTAAGAGAGGTTTTGTAGTTTCTGAAATTTTCCCTTCTTTCCAGAAAGAAACAAGAAGTCTTGGAATGACTGAGCCGCTGCCAGTCAGGGACTGATCTTGCAAGCCCTGCTTCTCCTCCCATCTCTCAGGAGCTCAGCTGATTGAAGGAAGCCACCTGTTCCTCAGCACCGACTTTCCCTATAATCAAGAAATAACAACCACATAGAAGAGAAGAATCTCTTTGTTGGTTCTGGTGCGTGTCCTGGAATTTGCGGTGCAACCAAACATGAGTGAACTTCAGCTGAAATGAATGCCAAGAACAGAGGAGGCATGTTAATGGTCAGCTTTCATTTTTCTGTTGTTATTACATCTGTATGTCTATTGATATTTGAGTAAGTACTTCATGTTATGCAGCTATATAAAGAAAGAGTTTTTTCTCCCTCTTTGGAGTTTCAGCTTTTTATTGTCATGAAAATCTTTTAAAGGAAGATGTTCCAGTGGTAACAGTGACTTGTAGAAAGGGTTTTTGTGAAGAATTAGCAGTGTGGGCAACAGGACACGACCTAGGCTTGGCCAATTGTTAATACATGGTTCAGCCTGAGAATTTTAATCTGGAGCCAGTGATGGGGAGGGGGAGAGAGAGAGAGAAAATGAGTGAGCATGGAATTAATTTAAGATGCATTTATAGTTCTCAAGGTGTCCAGTGAGGGTGCAGTGTCCAGCAGCATCAATGGTCTATGGCAGCAGAAGTGACATCTCAGCTGTATATTTCTGTTAAAAGGCACTTGTTTTGCTTTTTGCTTCTCATCTCTAGCAAGTTCCCTTACTTTCAGTCTGTTTCCTGAGTCTGATTCTCCATCCTCCTGTAGATTCTGTGAGCCCTATTATCTTTCCAATAAACACTTTTCAATTTAGATTATTCAGAGTTACCTTCTGTTGCTTGCACCCAAGCATCCTGCCATACTCATGAGATGAGAGTGGTACAATCGCTAGAACAGAAGGTGATAATTTTAATTCCAAGCCTAGCATGCATTCCTTGGGAAACTTTCTGCAGTTTGGCAATGTATGTGAAATTGTGATCCAGAGCACAAACACAAGATTGGAGATAAGTATTAGAAAATTCAACTATAGAATACCATTTGATCCAGCAATCCCACTACTAGGCTTCTATCCAAAGGAAAAAAAGACATTCTATAATAAAGACATCTGCATTCAAATGTTTATAGTAGCACAATTTACAATTGCAAAGAGGTGGAAACACTCCAAATGCCCATCAATACATGAGTGGATTAATAAAATGTGGTATGTGTATTCCATGGAATACTACTCAACTACAAAAAACAATGGTGATCTAGCACCTCTTCTATTATCCTGGATAGAGATTGAGCCCATCCTTTGAAGTGCGGTATCACAAGGATGGAAAAGCATGCACCACATGTACTTGCCATCAAACTGGTACTAACTGATCAACACTAAGGTGCTCACATGGTAGTGATACTCACTGGGTGCCAGTCAGATGGGAGAGTGGGGGGGGGTGGGTAAACCCACAGCTAATGGACATGGGGTGCACTGTATGGGGGAAGGACAGGTTTGTGGCCCTGGCTTGAGCAAAGCAAATGCATTTCATGTAACCAAAATGTTTGTACCCCCGTAATATCCTGAATTAAAAAAATAAAGGAAGGCAGGAAGGCAAACACTGAGATAAACAGATATCTAAGGAAAGGATGGCTGTGCTTTAGGGCCTTAGAAAGGATGCATGATGAACGTTTGACTCACTGATTCAATAAAGTAGTTTAATTGAAAAAAAAGAAAATTGAGAAGAGTTATTGAATTTTGAGAGTGAACATACTTTTCTAGAGCTCCTTAAAATTAAATAAATGCTCAGTTTTCTAAAATAAGATGAATGCAATCCTGCTAAGATGCAAGGGCTTCTATTTGCAATCTTCATGCATAATGTGTGTTAGAGGCTCTCGGTGATGAAGTTTCGTGTGAGAAATATTGCCATTTCTTCGTGTTTTAATATTGGGTTGGAAGTCTTAGCTTCTGAGGATTTGAATCTGGGTCAGGTATTCTCCACCATTGTGGGATGGAGGGAAACAAGCAATAGCCACTCTATCTTTGGAATGTTCTGGCCCCTTTATCAATCACTTAGGTGACCTAGTTACAAAGGATTCCTCTCTAGGACACCTGGACTTTGAGGAACCCCAAAGGAAAGAAAATAAAAGCATCTAAGCAGGCTTTATTGTCGTGTGAGAGCTGTAGCAAGTGAATGGGGGGAGTCTTAAGCAGTCCTCTGGTTAGAGGGAGCTAGTTAAATAAGAAGAGTTGGAGAAGCCCCTGGGAGTAAAACCATTCTCTCTATAGTTTTCCTTTGTAAAGGATAAAGATAGGGTTGAGTGAACCCAGAAGCTTTTTCCTGTCAGGAGGGAATTAGAACAAAGATTTCCTTTAAAGATAGTGTGCTTAGTACTGTCTAGTGACAGATGAATCTCAAAAGACTCGGTTGTGATAAAGCCCCGATGTGTAGATTCTCAGAGGAAGCGCAGAGTAACTTCTCTAAACTTTTCTCCACTTGTTCTTTGTTTCCCTGACACCTAATTTCCTGGTTTTGGCTCTGTTCCTTTATGCTAATTGCTTCTGGCCCTTTACCTAGAAGCATTCTTATGAAAAAATTCCAAGTTTTCCCCCTTCTGAAAAGAAATATAGTACAAGTTGTTGAACAGCCCTCACAGAGGGGCACTGTGTTGATACGGTCAAAAGGATTGAAATTCTTATTAATATAATGTTTAGCATTAGAATTTCTGCTTGATTGGAACTTTCCAAATTTGTTTTTTCAAGATAGTAATATTTACTTACATTATAGGAATTCTGGGGCAAATAAAGAATAAGGGTTAGTAAGCCATTTAAAACATTCATTGCTCTAAAAATGGTAATATGATGAAAATCTTTTGGAATACTCAAAAGAAACAAACTTCTTTACTTTTCTATACATGTTCCACTGATTCCAGCTTTACTCAGTGCCTGACTGCATAGGCATCATGCAGCAGAATTTGCCATACAAGGCATATCTTTGCCACCTGTTCTGTTTTCTGGCACATGCTGAGTTAGTTTGCTGACTTCTTTTCTTTGTTTTTGTTTTTGAGAAAGGGTCTTTCTCTGTTGCCGGGGCTACAGTGCAGTGGCATCATCATAGCTCACTACAACCTCTAATTCCTGGGATCAAGCGATCCTTCCACCTCAGCCTCGCAAGTGCCTGGTATTACTGGTGTGCACCACCATACCCAGCTAATTTTTCTACTTTTTGCAAAGATAGGAGTCTCATTATTTCCCAGGCTAGTCTCAAAATCCTGGCCTCAAGCGATCCTCCCACCTTGGCCTCTCAAAGTGCTAGGGTTACAGGTGTGAACCACTGTGCCCTGCCTTGACTTCTTTTTTTGTTTTATTTCTGCATATTATGAGGGTACAAATGTTTAGGTTACGTATGTTGTCCTTGCCACCCTCCAATCAGAGCTTCAAGTGTGTTCATCCCCCAGATGGTATGCATCACACTCATTATGTATGTATAGACCCATCCTCTTCTCCCCACTCCCATCTGCCTGATGCCCAATGAATGTTATTCCTATATTTGCACTTAGGCGTTGATCAGTGAAACCAATTTGCTGTTGAGTACATGTGGTGCTTATTTTTCCATTCTTGGGATACTTCACTTAGTAGGATGGGTTCAAGCTCTATCCAGGAAAATACAAGAGGTGCTATATCACTATTGTTTCTTATAACTGAATAGTACTCCATGGTATACATATACCACATTCTATTAATCCACTCGTGTATTGATGGACACTTGGGTTGTTTCCACAACTTTGCAATTGTGAATTGTGCTGCTATAAACATTCAAGTACAGATATCTTTTTTATAGAGTGTCTTTTGTTCTTTTGGGTAGGTGCCCAGTAATGGGATTGCTGGGTCAAATGGTAGATCTACTTGTATCCCTTTAAGGTATCTCCATATTGCTTTCCACAGAGGTTGCACTAGTTTGCAGTCCCATGAGCAGTGTATTAGTGTTCCTATCTCTCCACATCCACGCCAACATTTATTGTTTTCGGACTTTTTGATAAGTCTCAAAACTGGGGTAAGTGATATCTCATTCTGGTTTTGATTTGCATTTCCCTGATGATTAGAGATGTTGAGCATTTTTTCATATGTTTGTTGGCCATTATTCTGTCTTTCTTTGAAAAGTTTCTGTTCATATCCTTTGCCCACTTTTTGATGGGGTTGATTTTTTCTTGTTGATTTTCCTGAGTTCTAAATAGATTCTAGTTATCAGCCCCTTATCAGATGTGTAGCATGTGAAAATTTTCTCCCATTCTGTAGGTTGTTTGTTTGCTCTTGTGACAGTTTCTTAGGCTGTGCAGAAGCTTTTTAATTTGATCAGGTACCATTTATTTATTTTTGTTGTTGCTGTGATTGCCTTTGGGGGATTTTTCATAAGTTCTTTGCCTAGGCCAATGTCTATAAGAGTTTTTCCAACATTTTCTTCTAGAATTCTAATAGTTTCAAGTGTTAGGTTTAAGTCTGTTACCCACGTGAGTTGATTTTTGTGAGAGGTTAAAGGTGTGGATCCTATTTAAATCTTCTACATGTGGAAGTCCAGTTTTCCCAGCACCATTTATTGAATTAAGGATTCTTTTCCCCAGTGTAAGTTTTTGTCTGCTTTGTCAAAAATTAGATGGCTATATAAGGATGGTTTTATATCTGGGTTCTCAGTTCTGTTCCACTGGTCAATGTCCCTGTTCTTGTGCCAATGAAAAGCTGTTTTAGTTACTATAGGCTTGTAGTATAGTTTGAAGTCTGGTAAATTGATACCTCCCATTTTGTTTTTATTGCCTAGGATTGCTTTTGCTATACTGAGTCTTCTCTGGTTCCATACGAAGAGTAGTATTATTTTTCTATATCTGTAAAAAATGATGTTAGTATTTTAATAGGGATTGCATTGAATCTGTAGATCACTTTGGGTAGTATAGACATTTTAACAATGGTGATTCTGCAGACCCACGAGCATGGTCCGGTTTTCCACCTGTTTATATCCTCTGCTATTTCCTTCCTCAGTGTTTCCTAGTTCTCCCTGTAGAGGTCTTTTACCTCCTTAGTTAAATATATTCCTAGGGTTTAAGATGAAATTTTACTCTGTGAAAAAATATTTTTATTGCCTTATCTTCTTCTAATAGACTACTCTGGAGGATTATATTTATAGGATAAGCTGAATAAATATATACATATATTATTTGTATATATATCTGAGAAAATTCCTGGAAAAAATGTTTAACTAAGGTGGCCTGATTCCATAAAGCCAGTGGCATTATATAGTCCTCATTTTCAGCATTTCAATTATTCTTCATCTCTATCATTATTCATATTTCTCAAAATGTGTCTCCAAATATCTAGCGAGTGAAAATTAAGAAATGTTTTCCCAGAACATACCTCCAGGACTGTTGTCTGTGGTTATGCAGCTGTGCATTGCACAAATTTAAGAGAAACTATTCTCACTGTAGTCAATTAGGCTGCCTTAAAGCAGCCTATCTTTATAATTTTTGTCCCCTTCTTTAAGACAGCACTTGCTGAACAATATATTTGTGTGGTTTTCAGTTTTTGGAGATTATGAATAAATCTGCTATAGAAGTTGAGGAAAAGGTTTTTTGTGTAAACATACTTTTTCATTTTATTGAGGAAAACACCTAGGAGTGGGATTGTTTTGTTAAGTAGATGTTTGTAAGAAATTAGTAAATTATTTGTCAAATTGGCTATACCATTCTGCATTCCCACCAGCAATGTATGGAAAATCTAGTTGCTCAATATCCTTGCCAGTACTTGGAAGTTTAGTTGTTTGTTTTTTATTTGTTTATTCTTAATGTGAGCCTTTCTAGTAGTTATGTAGTGGTGTCTGATAGGGGTCTTAATTTGCATTTTATTAATGGCTAATGATATTCACACACAATTTTATTAGTGTATTTATCTATATTTTTCTCTGATTTTCTTCTTAGACTCTCTCCTCACATGGACTTTGACAACTGGGCAAAGTCACCTTCTTTAGAGCTCCTTTTGGGACTGCCCCCCCCCCCCAGAGATAAGATCTTCTTGGTGTTTGAGTAGCAATAGAAACTTGCTTTTGTTGGTATATTTCTCACTTGTTTCTATAATTCTTGCCTGTTTCCTCTATAAAATGGTGAATCCTGGTGAACAGGAACTCTGCTCTACTTATGTTTGTATCTTGAATGCCCATTTCAAAGCCTGATGCTTAGCTTGTAATTTGACTGATTTGCGATTAATTATACAAATTCAGATCATTTTAGATTCCTTATGTGTCCTAGATTAGGGTTAGACCATACATAATTATAGTGATTCTATCTGTCCAGATGCTATATGATTCTACCACTTAGTCTGGCTGTGGGAACAGGTCTACTAAATGTGTTGAGGATACAGAGTGGAGGTAAATACACACATGCATGGCAGTGATGCTATAATAATCAACTATAGCAGTAATAACATGTGCTGAGTGCATAATAGGTGGCAGGAATTGTGCTAATCCAAGGATTTAATACACTATTTGATTTGTTTCTCATAACAGCCTTATGAAGTAGATATCATTAACTAATATCCTCATTTTACAAATCAGGAAATGGCATATCAAAGAGGTTTAAGTAACTTGTCTGAAGCCACCTCGCTGTTAAGTTGCAGAGCTGCGATATGAACTCGGTCTGCTACTCTCTGCTTTTCCTTAGGGGAGAGCATATACCCTACCCTAAACTGTGCACTGTCCTAGATCCGTTGCACCCTTTGTATCCTTGTCCATCTGTTCTAATAGTCATAGATAAAAGTTCCACAAAATAAGGAGATCTCCTGCCTTTGAATTAAACTAAATAAGAAGCTGGTATTTTGTAAATAACCTCCTTACATAGATACCGAGGGAAAACACAGAAATAATGGATGGAATTTAATGAGCTGTTTGGATGTCTGAGGTACTTTATCATAGTTGCAAATACTGTAACTTCCTTTGAGAAATCAAAATGCCCCATTCTATGTGGATGAACGAGGAGGTGCTGGTCCTTCCGACCAGCGTGCAGCAGTGTTCAGTGCCAGCACTCTGTGTAAGCTACCTCGGGGATGTGGAATTTCCATTTCTGCCATCACTCCTGTCCCTCAGCTTAGGATCCTGTTGCTTCCCTTAATTGCTTCTGCTTCATTCAGTAGTACCTGACAGTTTATTAAGGCAGAGAGAAACTGTGGTGATTTATCATTAAACTTCCCCTGTAATTACATTTCCACACATGTAGGCTCTTGTCAGCCTTACAATTCAGCTCAATATTGCATACATTAATGCTATTAGTATATTAACAACTATTAGATGCTAGGCAGAGCAATCTGTTTTTTCATTAAGCAATAAGAAACATTTAAGGAGGTGCTATTGATATTGATAAGTGAGCAAAGCTCTGAGGCACGGAGAGGGGCCCCACGTTGAAGCTGAATGCTGCACCGCCACCCCCCAGCTTCAGAGATAGGCGATCAGTCACCCCAGCTTCCTGCAAGTGTCTGACCATGACCTTAGAGGTTTAGAGTGGGAGATGGGGAGGAAATAGTTTAATGCGTTGGAAAAACTTAAAAAGACTTACCATAATACCTTTCATGAGATAAATTCCTGAAGTAAGGGGGATGCTTCTATCCCACCCGGGGTCAGGTGGGCAACAAGCTTGCGTCCTGTTTTCACCTTTCACTCTCCCTCAGGCTCAGAGGCTACTTACTCTTTTCTCTTCCACTACACAAGGTGGCACAGTGATGACCCTTTCTCTAATGTTTCATTTAGTCAACGCACAGGGTCTAACCATACTGACATGTGGTCTGGCCAGAACTGAAGCCTTGTCTCAGGGAACTATGTGGTAATGAAAATTCTGGCAGTGATTTCTTTAAATTCACACGATGGTGGATGGAAAGGATGAGGTAACAGGTGGTAGGATAACAAATATCTACATGAAATTCTTCCAAGAAAAATAGAGTATATTAGTCCTCCCCCTTATTCATAGGGGATACATTCCAATACCGCTGGTGGATGCCTGATACCACAGATAGTACCAAGCCCTATATACACCATGTTTTTTCTTATACTGCAATAATTTTTTTTTTTTTTTAAGAGACGAGTCCTCACTGTGTTGCCCAGGCTGTACTCCAACTCCTGGCCTCAAGCAATCCTCCCACCTCAGCCTCCTGAGTAGCTGGAACTACAGGCACACACCACTGCACCTGGCTGTAATAAAGTTTATGTGAATGTGTTCTCTCTCTCAAAATATCTTATTGTATTGAACTTGTCCTTGTGATGACATGAGATGACAAACTACTTACATGATGAGATGAAGTGAAGTGAGTGACATAGACATTTTGGTGTTGCATTAGGCTACTACTGACCTTAAACAAAAGCACTGAGATAATTGGACAGTCAATCTGATAACAGAGAGGGCTCCGAAGTGACTCATGAGTGGGGAGCATCTACAGCATGGATCTGCTGGACAAAGGGATGATTCACATCCCAAGGGGGACAAAGAGGAACAATTGGGAAATTTCATCATGCTGCTCTGAAGAGCATGCAATTGAAAACTTATGAATCATTTTTTTTCTAGAATTTTCCATTTAATACATTTAATATTTTTGGACCTTGGTTGAATGTAGGTAACTGAAACCTTGGAAAACAAAACTGCAGATGAGAGGGGAATATTGTACTCTTGTTAAGTATTCAGAAAGGAGGGGCACTGGTGAATTGTTTGAACTGTTGAAGGAAAATGTTCTACTGCTCTTTGAAACTATTTTTATTATTACCTATATATGGCTCAGAGGCAACAGCAGGTGTATAAACATGGAAATATTTGGAATATATTGCTATTCAAAAGGAAATGTAAAAAATATTTCTGGAAAGCAACTAAACAAAATGAAACCATGAGAAATTGTTTCTAAGTTATGTGAAGTGTCATATTTTGATGGGGTGGCTTAGAAAGCAAATGATGTTAGTTACCACTTGAGCAAGGCTCATGTATTCTAATAATATTTGTTTGATTACCAGGCTTCTTTTAGAATGTGTTGACACATTGCATATTGGATTTTGGATAGCCTTATACATTTCTCCCAAATTAGCAATGCCTATTAACTTTTGGTGGTAGTTAAATGCCTATTAACTTGTAGTAGTTAAAAGTAGTCTTATATGTCTGTTGTAAGATAAAGAACAAAGATTTACCTTAAGTCATGTATTTCACGTGGTGGATTGGAAGCACCCACATCACCTGCTGTCCTCCCTCATTGTGTTCCCTTTGCCTTCTCAAAGGAGAGTTGCTGTTTGGATGGAGTTCAGCATATCCAGATATTTCTTTGGACTCGTTTTATATTGTCACTCTATCATGATGGAATTTTCTTTTTTTTTTTTTAAATACACGTAGGAGTGTTGAAATTCTTCCCAGCAATACTTTCTAAAACATGGAAGATAACAAAATCTGAATTTGAGGAAACTTCTCTCTTTCCAACAGAACCATTTCCAACTCTCCTCACATTGCTTCTGCTCATTCACCACACCCAGGAATGGCTACTTTGGCCAGATTTCAAAACACAATTAGGCCCATTTTGTATTGGGGGCTTAAATCTGTCACAGAGTGACTCACATGTTTGGGGCACTCTCATTCTTGCTTCTTGCTTCCATACGGTAAGTTGACATGCTGGCTCCACTCTCTTTCTCTCTTAGTCTCTTGCATTGTAAAAGGAAGTAACAGGGTTGGCCTGGCCCTTTGGGGATGATGAGCTATCCTGATCTCCCATGATTGCTTTCATACATTGGATTTCTCATTGATTTGGGCTCAGCAGCTTGCTAGAGGTGAAATGAGAACTTAAACTCAAGGCCACAGAAGGGCATCTTTTTCCCTCTAAGTTAAGCATTCCAACCCACATTTATTATAGGGTTTATTTGGGAGTTATGGACAGTTGAATAATTATAATAATGTGGCAATTGGACTTCTGATTGGTCTCTCCCATGCATATAGCTCCTGCTGAAATCTCGTAAGATAAGAATGATGGGACCATTGCAGGTTTGGGGCTTTCCTCAATCTCATGCTCTAACTCAATATAATAAAGAGCCTCACTTTCATTTCTAAAATTTTGATTATTGACTGTTTTATAGTGGATTAGGTATATTTATTCACTTTCAGGCCTCTATAAAGATGATAGAAATATACAGCCCTGTTCGAAATTTGGCCACTGGTGAACTATAAAAAGAGCTATATTAATTAATGTTATTTGCATTTTGTTTTTTAAAGCATAATGCATGTATTTTTTTCCAACTACATTGTAAACACCTTGAAGAGAAAAATGACGTATTATTCCTATTTGTTGGATCCTAACACAATGCATAGCACATGGTTAGTACTCAATAAATGTCTGTTGAGTAGAATTGATGACTGTGCATTAATGTCAATAGTCGAAATGGCTAATTTTCTACTTATAATTTTGTTATATTTCTTTGTTATTTTTCATATTTTAGAAAAATAGTATTAGAAGTTATTTATAGGTCTTACTTTTGACCTTTCCAAATGAATTAAGAATAAGTATAGATAATTGATGCATTTGATTTAGAAATTATAATTACATTGTCATTGACAGAAGCTTGAAAATAGCAAAACACTGCTCTTAGAGTTTATTTTCTATATAGACTGTCAGTCAGCTAGTCCTTCTGTCAACAACATCAGTGACCTTGTTGAGTGAATAAATACATAATTAAATTTGTTGAATTAAAGAACTATGTAACAGTTTTAATTTGTTTACAATTTTAGAGAGGCTCATTTGGTTTAGGAATACACTAAGAAAATCTCTTTGGGGTGTTTTGTTTAAAGAACGCAAGGGAAGGGGTTACTATTATCTTTCTCTTTCCTGTACATTGTCTGTCTTAGAATTTCTACAATTCGCCATTGCTATTGGACAGTAGAAGGCAAGTGTGGGATTTTGTTTTTTATTTGTTTTAAATTCTGCTGAGATTAGACACGACCAATGGAAGTGTATTCATAGAGGACAGTTATCTCTGATATTAAAAATTTTATAACAAGCTTACCACTGTGAAATTATATATTAGAAAAACCTGTGGTAAGGAAAGCAGTTCTGTTCCAGACCATGCATGACCCTATCAAATAAGATTGATACAGCAAAAAGGATAAAGCACAACTGAATAATATTTGATTTGGTAAATTGCACATTTAGATTCCTTTCTCTACTATTAATAGAATGTCATAGATGAAGTTTTGAAATTATGTCCTTTGAATACTGAAAATTATGTATTTTTGTGACATCCATTCAAATCTTAGGGCATAACTGCCTGTTACCCCAAAACAGAAGAACTTACTGGCAGAATTTTAGGAAGTAATGTGGCTCTTTTCAGAATGCCATAAAATATATTTTGTCAAGATTTCACCATGCTGTATACAATCACAACCATAAAGATGTATGTGCAGGGCAGTAGAGGAGCCAGTAAATCAGGAGCCTTATTTTCAAAAGTACGGCATTGTGAGTAGGAGCTCAAATCTGGATTCAGAAGAGAGTTCAAATTCCAACTTTACTATTAGTACTTACTAAAGGGTGTGCTTAGGAAAGTGGCACACCCTCTCTCCCTCAGACATGGCCAGCTGTTCTCCAAAGATTTGTGTTCCCACCCACAGTGTGGAGAGGTTGCTGGGCAGAAGCTTCCAGGTCATAGACTTAATTCCTTAATCCCCTTTGCCTCTATATGAAGCTGTGTGACTGGTTCTCAATAATGGAAGGCGAGCAAGAATAAAGTGTTTTATTTCTAGGCTGACATGATGAAGAGGTAGGGATGCCTCCTCTCCTCTCTCTTCCTCTCCCACAGTGACCTTGGAAGACACGTGTTGAAGATAGTGCAGCTACAACAGTCAGGAGCTCAAGTCTTGAGTCATTGCATGACCATGTCCACTCAGTGCTCTCAGTGGACTGCTGTGTGCAAGAGAAATAAATAAATTTCTGTTGTTTTAGCCACTAAGATTCCAGGGTTTATTTGTTCTAGCAGCTTATGGTGCCTTAACCATTGTAGTCATTAAACTTCAGTTTTTCTTATTGATAAAATGAGGATAAAAGTATTTACACTTTCTATATACAATGATGATCAGGGTTCCATAGGAGCTAATGTATATAGAACATGAAAAACAGAAAGCTCTCAAAAAATGTTAGCTATTAATGTTGTGAAGGGTTACTGTTGTTATTTTTATATGATCTCAGTAAATTTTACTAACACTAACGTTTCCTAGAGGATGAGAAGTAGCAGACATCAATGGATTAAGGATAAATATGTGTGGAAAATAATTAACACCGAGAATATAGTCAAGGATGTCATTTCTTTCCCTGTGGTTTGGGAGAAGGTTTCCATTATTTGAGTTTGCTGAATGCAGTACGCCGTGGGAAACATTATCCTGAAATTAGGTTGAGCAACCAGTGTAGCTTCGCTCCATCCATTAAAATAGGGGATCAGAGCATGATGCCTCTGTCTGTGCACCATTCCAGCTTCCCTTCACTTTTCTTGTTTTAAAAAGATTCATTTTCGAGAATCTATTATCTCCAGGTGTTTCGTTTGTTGATTTTACTTCTTATTCTTAAAAGCAGGAGAGATGACAACTAGGGAACAGAGGTGCACAATCAGTCATGAGCTTCAGCCACAGGTACTGCAAAGCATGACGCTTGAGGTAGCATGAAGGGAGACGAGTAGACTAGTGACAGAAATGCTGTCGCCAATGCAGCCAGTCACGTGAGGGCTACCTAAGAAATGAGAACACCGCTCTCAAATTTGTGCAAAATTGTAAACATTCCAATTTATTCCTGTGCCACAGCCACAAGTCCTCTGAATTTCACTATTCATACCATCTTTGATATATCATACCATTTCTTTATTAAATCATTCCTGATGCCTAGAAGAGAAAGGATGATTTTTTCCTCACAAACACAGGCTAATATTCAAGTGGTATTTCTCTCTTCAAACTCCATTCCACGAGGAGTATCTACACTTTAGTTTATAAAGTACATCAATGTGTTATTTTTACAGAGCCTTTTCCAGGTTCATGCATATATTGACTGTTGTTGTGTAGATCATCATTCATTTTTATTTAACATAATATGGTATGATATTAAGATTATTATACACTAAGTAGTTGGAATGATGAAGTTGATATAAACAAATAGAGTTAAAAGCTAATTTAGAAATATTATTCAGACTTTATCTCCTTTCTTTTTATCCAAGATAGAAATGTTTTTGCAGAAAACAACAGAAGGTAAGATATCCTTTCTATGGAATAACAAAATATAAACGTACTCATTCTATGGACCCTCAACTGGCCTTATGTCCAGGACTAAGTAGTAATTTAATAAAGTTTTGCTAAATCAAAGTGTTTACATTCAGGCTTCAAATAGGTTTGCAGTGTGCGAAGATTGGATTCAGGTCATTAATACTGTGGGCACTATATCCCACTAATGTGCTGCATGCTTATTAGTAGAGGAGCTTCTACAGACTGAATACTTCATCATGTGAGAGTGTTATCTGAGCTGTTCAGCTTCTGTCAGTCAATGTCTGGGTGAAGAACGGAGGGCCTCAGGCAAGACCCAGGGCCCTTGATCCAGCTGGTCATTAACTGACAAGCACATCCGACCTGGAGGATATTAGCATGGAGGAGGCCTCAAGAAAACCAAGAAAATCTGTGTAATGAAGTTTCATTATATTTGAAGGTTCAATTTGTTTTCATATTTTTTCCTTGTAGAGTTTTATTCTTATCCTAGCAAATGACCAATGGGAAACAACACATGACATTCTGTACCAGAATATATATACACACACGTATATAATACTTAGATATAGTACAAATATCATATATAAAATATGTCAAAGACATATTAAAGACATATATAGTACAAATATTTAAAATATGTTAAAAGTTAGAGATTTGAGATATTTTTAAATATAAAAAGATATTAAAGATTTTATAAATATATATATATATAGAGAGAGAGAGAATATTAAATAGTCCATGATATTTTAAGTCTTCTTACAATTTCTTTATGGCATTTAGTTGATCAAAATATCTTTTACGTTTAACTTAGAAAAGCAACATCAAAAGATGTAGTGTAGCAGAGGTTCGAAAAGGAATCTAAAGTCCTAAAGGCTATTCTTGATTTTTGCAATTTACTATTTCTGTCACCCTGAATAAATTACTTATTCTCTTTGGTCTTCAGTTGCTTTATTGGTAAAACAAAAGAATAATTTTTGATTGTGTCTCAATAGGGTTCTGAAGATTTAATGAGATATAAAATGAAGGCATAGATAATTTACCATACATTTATATATCACATTAAATATGTCCAGTAAAAAGGAATCTTAGTTTTATCAATCAGTATTATTTTTACTGATTTTATCAGCTAATTAAAATGTCCATGCATCCCATGAGCATTTAGTTATGTCTTCCCACAAATACAGTATTCAAATTTTGTTATCATCGTGACTTCTTTGAAAATAGTCACAAATTCTTTTTCTTGATAAACTATATTAAGTATTATTGCAACATAAATGCATATTATTTATATACCATTCCCAAATTTACAGACTATTTAATAGAGTTTAATTATCTGCAGTTCTTTGGAGAATTTCTATTTCTTCAGAAAACTGGGGAAACTTCAGAGAACATTGTGTAATTGTATAATATATACATATACATATATATTATATTATACATATGTATATATTATATTACACATATGTATGTATATATTATACATGTACATATACATGTACATGTATAATGCATATACATGTATATGTATATATATACACACATATATAAAACTGTATAATTGTATAATAAATTACTGACTTTCTCTTCCATGAGGAGAGACATGGAGATATAAATAGTTTGAAAAACACTCTTTCCTTTGGATGATCTTCATCTTTCTACTTGTTCTGTTTTGACTGTTCTAAGCACCAGCACTTAGGCACATTCTTGATGTCAACTCTAGATTTCTCTCTGGGCAGTTACCATGAGAATTTATCATGATATAAAAGCAAAGGGTCATTTTGAATGTGCTCAGACGCATTTGCCCCTATTCAGAGGACAGAAATTGTTGAGCTTGAGGGAAATCTTCATAACTCGCCAAGTGCAGAAATGTTCAGCTGTAGATCCTGGCTTTTCCACAGTTGATTCACAAGCCCAGAAGTGCAAATGCCTTTAAGGGAATTTCACACTGCTGCTGAACTGAAATCAGAGGACATTCCTACTCTTTTTACAGTGTTCTGGGCTAGTTCATGTCTGTTTTCTGTGTCTTTATTTCAGGTATTTAATAAAACTTTTTTGGGTTAATTCTTGTATACCCAAATAAACTCTCCTTTGATTTGCCCATTACTGGTAACTTAAAACAGTTTTTTTCTCCTCTCAAGAAATGACAGATTTCTTCCATCTTTGCTCATATTTGGTGGTCAAGCCTGTTTTCCACAATATTGGTAAAGATCAGTGAAATTCAGAGATCTTGCAAGTTTAATTTACTTTGGCTTTAAGAGTAGTGGATTAGCTGGATGTAATGATGTACACCTATAATGCCAGCACTTTGAGAGGCTGAGGCAGAAGGATCTCTTGAGGCCAGGAGTTCAAGACCAACCTGGGCAACATAGCAAGACTCCCTCTCTACAGAAAATTAAAACGATTAGCCAGGCATGGTGGCATGCACCTGTAGTCCCAGCTACTCGGGAGGCTGAGGCAGGAGGATCACTTGAACCCAGTAGTTCAAGGTTGCACTGAGCTATGATGATGCCACTGCACTCCAGACTGGTGAGCAAAACCCTGTCTCTAAAAATAAATAAATAAATAAAAGGGTAAGAGTGAGGAGTAGAGAGGAAGGCAAAGTTTTTCATTTTATGTTGCTGTTTTGTAAAATGGGCCTTTTCCTGTCACACAATGTCAGAATGGCACTTTCAGCCTGCTTCTGTTTCCCTACAGAACATGGCAAGAGAAATGATTGAGAGCTTTTCCAGTTTGGCACAGGAATAAAGCTATATCAGAAAGCAAATTCAGCGTGGTAACAAGACTAAGGAGGAGACAGATGCTGTGCTGGCAGCCACAGGCTGAGCAGCTTCTCCATATGACGTCCCTTTACTGCTCCACAGATGACTATGGGCTGCGTCTCTGCAAGCATGGCAACTTACCACCGTGGAAACCCAAACAGAATGACACTTTGTGTTGAATGGCAAGGCCTGGTCATAAATAACATAAACTGAATGATGTTCGATGGTTATCACAGAAATGAACTTTCCTTACTTGGAGTTAACCTGTCTAAACCTCCACAGGGAAAAAGGTACGTGTTGGGGTTTAGTAATTGATTCCAAGCATTTTTTACAAATCTCAAAACTTGATTCTTTTCTATGTATGTATGTACTTCAATATTTGTGTTTCTGTTTCCTTCCGATTTTAAAATTCATTACTTTAAAGAACTATGGAAAGTAATATGGAGATACCTCAAAGAACTAAATGTAGAACTACCATTTGATCCAGCAATCCCATTACTGGACATCTACCCTAAGGAAAAAAAGACACTAAAGACACTAAAAAAGACATCTGCACTCAAATGTTTATAGAAGCACAATTCACAGTTGCAAAGATGTGGAAACAGCCTAAGTGTCCATCAATCCATGAGTGGATTAATAAAATGTGGTATATGTATCCCATGGAGTTCTACTCAGCCACAAAAAACAACGATGAACAAACATCTCTTGTATTATCCAGATGGAGCTGGAGCATGTTTTCTGAAATGAAGTACCACAGCAATGGAAAAGCAAGCACCACATGTACTCACCATCAAATACTAACTGATCAACACTTACATGCACATGTGGAAGTAACATTCATTGGATGTCGGGCAGGTGGGAGGGGGGAGGAGAGGATGGGTATATTCACACCCGACTCTAGCTCTGACTCAGACAGTGCAAAGGCAATATAAGCAACCTAAACGTTTGTACCCCTGTATTATTCTGAAATAAAAATAAAAAGAACTGTATCTAAAGAGCAATAAGTTGCCATTTATTTATTTATTTAATTTATCTAAAGAGCAGTATGTACCTACCGAGTGATAACCTCAGTTGAGCCATCATTGTAAAGTTAAATGAGCTTCTCCAGCAGTGAGCTCTGTGGAGTGAGATGTGCTCTCCTTCCAGTGCGGCCACTTGCCTCAGAACAGGCCAGAAGACTTTCTATCCCTGCACTAAGTTATCTTCCTATGACGAGGTTCTAGCAAATTTTAGTCTGTAATTCTTTTCAAGATAAATTCTCCCTTTCTATTTTTTTTCAATGATGTGTTTTACTTATGTTTTCCTAAACTTATTCTATTTGGGTCAAATACGAATAGATGAAGAGATGAGTTATCAGAGCTAATTAAATAAAACTTTTCTAGTAACGTACTTCATTTCATGTAATTATTTGAATTCAGATAAGCTTAAAGGAAAAGAACAAAACACAGCTATAAAGAAGACTGGAAGTTACGCATTGCCATTCCTCATGCACAAGCTCAAAGGCTCGGCTATTTGGCACGATGACAGTTACACTGGAGGATGTTGAGTACAATCCAATGTTGATAAGTACAGTCCATCCATTCTGCATTATGTCCACATCCTTGGGACTTAGAGTCTGGCAAGTGGAAGGGGGTTTTTATCTTGTTGGAAATATGAGTTGGAAAATCAACCCACATGAAATTGCAAAATCCCAAGGGTGAAAAAGTGTTCTAGAAATTGTCTAATACTTTGCTTTTAGCTAGACTACATTATATGCTTCTGTGTGTTCATTATTATAAGATACTTTATAATGAGTGGCTAGAATTGTAAAGACATTAAGGTGATGATTTAAAATTATGTCACCATTCCTATTGTTTAAAAATGAACTCAAATTAGTTTAGAAAGCTTGGCCCAACTTTCCAACTTTTGCCCAAGTGATAACTTCATTTGTCATATTTTCTGATGCGTTGTTAGCTAGGTATGTTTGAGTTTCTCTATGGTGCTTCTAAACTTTTGTGTGTACATTCTGATCTGTTTTATGGCCTTGTTTTTTCTCTCAGTATCATCAGTGTGTTTGTGGTTGTTTCTCATCTTTAACCTGCCACTCTTACCTTTTAGCAGAGGCAATGAAAATGGAATTAAAGGGGTTCAGGTGTCAGGATCTATCTAAATAGCAAAATTCTGGGAATTTTTCTCTGAAAGCCAAATCATAGTTATCCATGCATTTGCTTTGAGTAGCAGTTGAAGTTAGATGATATTTTATTTAGTGATCTTTACTTGCCATTTATTATTTACTAAGCTTAAAGGTTTTTTTTACAAGTGTTATTTAATCTGCATAATGACAAGTTTATAAGGTATTATTTTTTACTCTTAATTTTCAGATGTGCAAATTAGGTGCAGAGAAGTTAAAGTACGTGCTCACATTCACATAGCAGCAAATGTTAGATCAAGGATTTCAGTTCAATCAGGGTGGTTCTGAAGGCTCCCTTGTTGACCACTACACCAATGCCTGACCAATTAGTTTTGCTGATCATCATGATGATTATAAAGACAAAACAAGGAAATCAACTGAATAATTTAGTCAAATAAAAGGTTAGTGAGGAAGAAGCCTTAATTCAAATCAAGTCAGAAAACAATTTTTGGGCACATAATACACACCAGCATTATGCCTCTTAGTAGACTAGCATGGAATGCAGCGTTAGGTCGTCAGGAAGACTGGCTGTTCAGGGATAGAATAGGTGGAATTAATCAGATTAAATACTATATTTAAAATTAGGCTGTAGGCTATATTTTGTTGATTAACAACCAATATAAGAAATATGAATATAATCTTTCCAAATAGTAATTTTAAAGGCTTTTATAATAAGTGCTACCCTAATTTTGATTCTTGTGGTATTAGTAACTGAGGCTTTAAAAATAAATTGAGATTCCAATGTTATAAAATAGAATTCTCAAATGTTTTGGTATTAGTACTCCTTTACCTGCTTGAAAATTTTTGGAACCCCCCCCACCACCAAAAGCTTTTGTTAATGTGGATTATATCTCTCACTATTTATTTTAGAAATTAAAATACAGAAATTTAATTACTAATTCATCTTAAAGGAACAATAGTAATCTCATTGTGTGTTGACATAAATTGCATATTTTTATTAAAAAAAAGGTCTTTTTCAAAACAAAAAAATGTGAGTGGCATTTGCTGTGGTTTGTATATGGTCTGTTTGTTCCCCCCACGACTCATGTTGAAATTTGACTTGCAACATGACAGTGTGGGGTAGTGGGGCCTAGAGGGATGTGGGTGGGGTATGGGGTGGGTCCCTCATGAATGGCTTGGTGCTCTTCTCAAGGTATTGAGTTCTCGAAAGACTGGATTAGTTCTCATGGCAATGGATTAGTTCCTGTGAGAGTGGGTTGTGATGAAGCCACACGTGTTCTTTGTGAAGCCCCTCTTTCTACATGCCCACTTCCCCGTGACCTCTGTCATGTTGTGACTCAGCACGAAAGCCAGAAGCCAGGACCATCCATGCCCTTGAACTTCCCAGCCTGCAGAATCTCGAGTTAAATAAACCTCTTTGCTTTATTAATTAACCAGTTTCAGGTATTGTTATAGGCAACACAAAATTGACTAGTGCATCATAGTTTTACATTTTTACAAATGTCTTTAGTGTCTAGTTTAATAGAAGACAGCTAGATTTTTTAACTTGCTTCTCTATTCAGTCTGTTATGATCTTACACGTTAAAAATCCCCCGGGAAACTCTACTGGACGTTTCTGAGAGGATGAGAGTAAAACCGAGAAATTAACATCTTAGTTTATTATAAAAATAGCTTTTACCTCATAGACCTTTTCAAAGAGTCTCAGGAACCCCTGGGGTTCCTTGACCAAACTTTGAGAACTACCATTACAGGATAAATCCACTGCCAAGTTAATCTTTTGTTACACTGTATGTGTAAGCCTCTTTTCATCTACTATACTCTGAATTTGAACTTTAGAAATTCAATGTATTGACTATGATTTAACAGAACTATGTGACTCCTTATTAACATTGGTATATTTTATGTATATTAAATAAATATTAATAAAAAAATTAAATGAAGGCAAATGACGGTTTCAAGTACTGCAATACCTGAGAAGCTCCAGTATGGTGTTCAGTGCACACAATGTGAATTGGGCACCAGACAGCTATTCAGACAGAAGAAGGAATTATCTTTAGACGTCTGTGTTTGGCTTAATAAAAACATACAATGTTTCTCATCTATTGTCTTGTAATGGGAATTAACAGTCTACTAATATTTACCTTATCTACCTGGACTTCTTTTTTAATAATCTGCAGACATGGAGATATTGATTAAATCAGTAACAGCAACACTACTCTTATATGATTGAAAATATTGTCTGGGTTGGAATAGCCAATAAAATATTAGACATCTATAATTCTTCCAATGCTTTAAAATGTGCTGACTGTTAATAGTCATTTGACTGACTGGTTTACTTTACTGCGGCTGAAAGCAGGCCCACAGTAGTAGTAGTAAGAGTGTTTTTAAGGCACTTAGTTTTTCAAAGTTCTATTACGCGATGTGAAGGTCCTTTAGTTTTGTCAAGGTCAAATAAGCATTGGGGGTGGGGCTTACTTTCATATGGGATGCTTACACATTGCCATCTCTTACTATAGCTTTCGAAGCAATTCTTTTCCTTTTTAGTGTCCAAATCTGTCAAGTCAAGAGCCTTTTTAGTAAAAATTGTGATTTAGTTTTAAAGAGAGTAATTGTGGAATTTCCATAATCTTTTCCATAGAGGTTGTACTACTTTGCAGTCCCACCAACAGTGTATAAGCGTTCCTTTCTCTTTGCATCCACACCAGCATCTATTGTTTTTGGACTTTTTAATAAAAGCCATTCTAACTGGGGTAGGGTGATATCTCATTGTGGTGATGAATCTAAAGAATGGAAAAACAAACACCCCATGTACTTGTTATTAAATCGGAACTAAGGCTGGGTGAGGTGGCTCATGCCTGTAATACTAGCACTCTGGGAAGCCGAGACCAGAGGATTGCTTGAGCTTGGGAGTTCGAGATCAACCTAAGCAAGAGCAAGATCCCATCTCTACAAAAAAAAAGAAAACCAAGCTGGGCATGGTGGTGCCTGCCTGCAGTCCCAGCTACTCAGGAGGCTGAGGCAGGAAGATTGCTTGAGCCCAGGAGTTTGAGGTTGCTGTGAGCTGTGATGATGCCACTGCAGTCTCCCCAGGGCAACAGGATGAGACTCTATCTAAAAAAAAAAAAAAAAGTGGAATTAACCAACGAGCACATATATGCACAAAGGGAAGTAAAACTCAGTGGAAATCAAGCATAAGGGAGGAGGGAGAAGTAGGTGGGTGAAAACCTACCTAACAGTTACCGTGAACACTATCTGGGTGATGGGCACACTTATAACCCTGACTCAAGCATAACAAAATCAATACATGTAACCAAAAACATTAGTACCCCCATATTTTCCACTGAAACAAAAAGGAAAAAATAGACAATAATTGTTTTAGAAGAGTGGTGGAAAATTTTCAAATTGACATTTTGAAGGAAAGAACAAACAAACAAAATTATTTTAAGAACAAAGGGGAGAATTTTTTTTTGTTGCCCACAAAGTAGTAAACATTTTGGCAAAGAAAAAAGAAAATTGCAAAGATGAGTGTATGTCTGTGTGTGTGTATGTGTGTGCATATGCATGCCCTACTCTTTCCAAGAAAAGTTGACCCTGAAATGATGCTTCAAACTGATTTTTTTCTGCCAGAGTAAAGAGGTTTTTAGTTGAAACGTTAAATTACTATCCAAATAGGGCAGAGAAACACAATCTGGGTTCCTTCCTGTATTTGGAAGTGTGTGCTGTGGATAAAATTTGAGTGGCAGCTGCAGCTGCGAAACATCCACACACGACAGGGTTCTGCTTCTCAGTTACCAAAGGGGGCCCTGAGACCTCCCACTTGGGGAGGCAGAGAGCCCTTTTTTTTTTTTTTTTTTTGGCATTTTCTTTTAGCAGCTTTAGCATAGTTTATTACCCAGTCTCAAAAAAAAAGTCCCTAAAAATGGTGAATGCTAAAGAATGACTTAAAATGTATACATTTACACAGAGCAAACCATAACAAAATAGGGTGAATAAACGCATTTAAAATTAATCTATTGTTTTATTTTTTAGTTTTTTTTGATTAGGTGCATTTATTCCCTGTTTTTAGAAACTGATCTAAAGCTTCAGTAGTCTGAAGTTTTTCTTTAAAATTAGCAGTAGGTTTGAGTTCGTAGAAACAACCCACTTTCCAGTCAATCACTAAAATGCGATATTACATAATTAAAGCAAATAGTGCTCCAGAGTAGGTGTTAATTATATGCTGTTGATGATTTAGGACCCAATATGTGCTTGACCCATTCATTTTAGCCAATGAATAGCAATGAATTGTTGAAGCCAAATCAATCACACGATAGACCGTATCAATGGTTAGGGTGGTCAAAATGAAGAAGGAGACAATAGTGGTGTTTATTTCACACATATAGACATAGCCAAAAGTGATTAAGGACTCTACCATGCATTGGGACACAGTACATAAATCTCAATGTGGAGCATAGTTTGTGAAAATATTTTTCTTACTTGAGTTTTGGAGTTAGACTTGTACATTGTGTCCTGACGGGATATCATCTCTGAAAGCTGATATACAAAGTAGCTTCTATCTAGAGTCCTTAAACTAATGGGACTTTTCAAAGTGAAGCAAATACATATTTTCACTCATTTTGAAACTTTATTATAAAATAATGACATTTTGTAAATGTAACATCTCAGTGAAGCACATATATATTTTAAAATATTTTATTAGTCAAAGAACACATTTAAATACATTTGTTTTTCACTCTAATAAACACTGTAACAATGCCCCTAAAAATGTCCAAAGAGGACCACAATGAAGTAAAATGAAATCATTTACTATCCCGAACAGTGGTAGATTTGCCAATACAGAAAGTATCCGCCCCCAAATTTCCTTTCTTTCACATCACTTGTTCTAATATTTAAATTTTGTTCCATTGCTTATAGTATGTTAATTGTTGTCAGCTAAGATTTGAAGAAGTCATTTTCAAATATTTTAGTTTCTCCAAATGAAAATATGCCATGATTAAGGACGATAGGTTTGCTTTTACATACTTATGATTCTGAACTCATTTTAGGTTTCACTGATGGAAAAGTAGGGGAGATACGATGAAACAGCAAGCCCATAAAAAGCAGGAGCTGGACGTTTAAATTGTAACAGCTTTCTGATGGGACTCAGAACTTAGAGGATAATGGAGTGGAGAAAAATTCTCTGGATGATAATGACTAAAGAGAAGGATTCTGAGTCAAAGGCAGCTATTGTGGTGAATAGATATTCTGATTTCATATTTGAAAAGGAATCATTGTTTCACAGATTGAAAGGTGAGCCGCTGGTGTCCATCATTAGCAAACAGAGGAAAAATGAAGAAGCACTTTTTTTTTCTTTAGGTTTCAGCACACAGTACAAATATAACACTGGAATTCCTAAAATGCAAGAGGAATTAGTCTCATGAATTGAAACTAATTTTGTTCTTGAATCAGTACTGTTTACAGAGTTCTACGAGGAAATACTTCTACAAAATATCTTACAGTATCTTGTCCCCTATTTTGAGAGCAAGGGAAAGTATCTTTCCACTGTGAATATACTCTTTGTGTTATTAACTGTTAGGGCATGAGAAGGCTAAACAATTGATTCTTTCTTCTATCAAAGTCTCTTTTCCTTTGGTTAGGGGTGTGTTTTTGAGAAAATTAGGAAACAAGTTTCCACGTTTCTAGGCGTCTTGACGTTTCTTGATGTTCCATGGAATAAGGTTATCAAACAATTAAAGGCAGCCTTGCTCTGACCTTCACTTGCCCTCCAAGGTTAAGACTGAGAGAACTTGGCTCCTTGATAAGCACATTTCCTTTAATGCCGAGTCTTCCAGGTCAGGCAGGTATATCATGTACATGAACTGATCTGAGACTTTATCCTGAGGAAGAAGAGGATTGGGGATGAAGGTCAATCTAGATCCAGTTTTAACCCTGCAACATATTAATACCACCCTCCAGAACTTGGTATCTGATGGGACTAGACCCTTAAGAAATAACCACAAATCAGAGAAACACAATTCTGTTGAATTAGTTGCCTAGGGCATTTGCTTACTCAGTTTTGATGGTTGGAAGCCAGCATGGTAGAAGAAGCGGGTTCTGGAATTAGGAAGACTTGGGCTCAAATTTGCCCTCTACTACTTAACAACTGCTAAGGTTAGTTCACTCTCTGAGTCCCAGATCCCTATCTTTTAAATTTAGAATAATGATTTCCACCTCACAGGATTGTTAAAACTAACAGAGATGTAATATGTAAAGTATTATAGCACAATATATTCAACAAATATTAATACTATTTAAATTAGGCTAAGGTCTTTCTAAGTATTTAAGAGCTATTTCTTTCCCCTTCTGATTGGCTCTGTTGTTTACAAGATTTTCTATGGTTTTCTTTTTCCCTAATGTTTTATTATTATTTCAGTAAATTATTCCTATATTGAGAACAAGTTCTTATATAAAGTGGAACATATTGGGGAGAATCATTCAATGGTCATCCCATTAGGCCCAACAAGAAAAGATAGATATTTTACATGTTTTGAATCTGTTGACGAACCCTGCAGAAGTTTTTTCCAGGTTCTGACACATTCTCATTCTGCCTGAAGAGACCATCTGTTGCAATCCTTAGAGAGTTTAACAATAAAAATGGTCTTGAACATTTTATATAAAGCTCCCAGAAGGAGGTAGGAGCTTAACCCTTAACCCACTAGTATAACTTTCACTTTTTTTGATCTTCATTTCAGGTGAATAAACAGTAAAAATAGTGCTTCATATGAAGTCAAATTAGGCTCCACTGAATACCACGGCAAAGAATTTTCATTTTTTCTTCAGATTTGCATTAAGTGAAGACCAGATTCTTTTGTAATAGTGAGGGGAAGAAAGTGTGTGATGCTTTTTGTGTGTTTTTCCCCTTCAGAAATGGAGAAAGGTCTCCAAATAAGAGAAGGTAAATGCCTTACTGAAGGAGGTAATATTACTTCTTTAGCTACAGAGCTTCTGTGGATAACAAGGGCCTGAGGCATGTATGAACCAAGTTCATACTGCAAGTGCCCACCAGTCTTCTCACACACTCAGGAGACTAGATTTGGGTTGGACTAGATTCTATGGCTTCCTTTTCCAAATTTCACCCCAGCTTAACATTGCCTCAACATCATCCTGACTACAAAATATTTTCCACTTTAGTAACAACATTCAACAGTCTCAAGGACAGCTGAGCCTCAAGTTGGGTAACACCACCTCATTGTATCCTGGAACCGAGTTCTACTGACGCCTACCAGCGTCTGGGCCCTGATGCAACACATCAGCTGCTGCAAAGTGTTACCCAACTGCGGCTTCAGGGTCAATTAACAAAAATAACCTCCTTCCACCAAGGCAAGTCTTCGCAAAAATTTTCCTGCTTGTTAAGTCTTTCCACCTCCTGTATTATATCAGAGAAGCCAAAACAAAATTAAAATGAAGATTGTCATCAGTGAGGTCTTAGAATTAAGTACATATACTCCTTTAGGGTGATCCATCTTTAAAACAACTGAAGCCAAATTCTCCCTTTAAAAAAATCATGGTTTAAATTAAATTGTGTGTCTTCGAACCTGTAATCTACTATACACAAGCTGAAGTACAGCCTTAGACAACAGAGAAATTCTGGGAACCAGCATTTAATTTAGAAGACCATTAAACTTTGCCTCGTTGGAAATGCAGAACATGCTTAAATGAATTTTTCAATATGTAGATAAATGTTTTACTATTAGGGTTCCTTGAAAAAATTGGCAATTCATTAAGTGTGTTCATAGGTACTATAAACAGACAACAAAGTACCTACCTCTGGCATACTTCATGGTTCAGACATCAAAGAAAAAAATCATAAAATGTACTTGCAGTAAAACAAGGTCAATTTTTTTCTTTTTGCATGGCTGGTATCTATTAGCTACCTCATATGGGGAGAAAAAAATGTTACTGGTTCTTTAATCAGGTATATCAGAGAAATTTTGTGAATAAATATGAAATAGTAAAGCATTTATGTATTTTGTGTTTATTATTTTATACGCTAACCAAATGAGAATGATCTTGGTCATTTAAAAAGTTCATCCTCTCTGTTTCTAATAATGCAATCAGTTGTGTGTATTAAAAGCTTTGCTAATAATCTACAAGTGGTAGGTTATTTAGTTCTTTGGTTTAAGGCGTGACCAAGATTGTGTTTTTGTTTTTCCTATTTTGTATCTAAAAATTACAATGTTAAATAAAAGTACAGGTAAAAATGAGTTATTGCTATAAATATGTGAATTGAATGGGAATGAATTGAATGGGAATTTTCTGGGCTTTGTTATTATGAATGTTGCACACAGAAGAGCCAATGCATCACACCAGAATGTCAATGGGGCCGGGTACGGAGCCAGAGAAAAAGGGCGAGAGCCCACTTTGGTACACCTGGAGTAGATTACACATGTGGGGTTTTTCTTTTCCTCGAAGCCAGAGAACTTTGGTAATGCGCTCTCCACAGTACATGATAGAGCAGGGTAAAACTGGAAATTAATCACCAAGTGCTACCAAGGCAGTTCATTAAATGTAATTGACAGCCTCCTCTCTGCATTTTTAGATGGCTGAGAGTCAAGTAGTTGCACATCAAAATGTGATTTTTTTTTTCTTGCCTCTTGGCACAGGACCTTTATCTGTCATCATTTCATGTCCTCAAAGGCCTGAGAGAAGCTGCCATCCTTGGGCAACAAAGGATGCCATGCAAAGCAGCTCAAAACTTGAGTTATTTCAACAGATGCTGTTTTATGTTTTGCCAAAGAATGGCCCCTTTTATTTCTGTCATGAATGCAGTCTTTCTTTCAGTTTCTAAATGTTTTCCAGTATTAAACCTAATCCTTATCTATCATTCTTTCTGGATGATAGGCTGTCCCTTTGCCTTTGGATCCAGCAAAGCCTTCACCATGCAAATATGGATTTGCAAAGACACGAAAACTTTGTGTTCTTCACCTTCCAGCTCCTGCTAATTTCTTACGGCGGTGGGAGGCGGAGAATGCACTTCAAGGTCAGAGTAGCTGAGCCAAGTTATTCCAAATCTAAGAAAAAAATGCTGAGATTGAAATGAACAATTTTACCCTATAAAGATTCTATGCCTGTGGGAATAGAAAGGTTAACAAAGGGAGCTGGTTGGGGAAAGAACTAGAATAAATAAAAAAGCAAGTTCAGAATAATTTCTTCCTATGTTTGTTTATTGAGACAAAATGAGGAAGGGCTGATGAAGTTCTGAATTAATGTAATTTATAGGAAGAGGGGCTCTCCTACAAGGCAGTGAAATTCTCTCTCTCCAGAGATGTAATCAGGAGTGGCTCCCCATAAAACCAAGGTATGTCAGGGCAAAGATGGTACCCCAGATCTTCACAACCCTTACAGTTTTGCCTCACAGAGAACTCCTAATAAAAGGGATTCTGAATTGTTAATGAAATTGCTTCGATAAAAGTCTGAGGGTTATTCTGTTTCTTGTCACAAGTTGAATTGTTTGAAAGCACTGCCCTGGAGATCTGATGCTCCCTAATGTAACAGCAATTTCTTACCTTGGGGAGACAAAGGGCTAGTTTGTTAAACTTTAGAATCGGAACTTCTGACATCGTTTTCCCTGAGAGCACTTGCAGTTTGTTTGCTTGTTTGGTCTGTGTGTTTCGTGGCTGCTACGATTCAAGTCTTTATTTTGCTTTTAAGTGCAAAGCCACTATGCTGATGATCTAGTGGAAATATAAAGGAGGGCAAGACACTTGCGCACGGAAGTTCGCAGATACAGTGGGTTCTCTGTATGCAATGACAGCAGGGAGGAAGGATGCAGTTGAAGATAAGAAGGACAAAGTATTAAAGAAATAGTCACAGATGTAGGTTCCTCCTGCCCAGTCCTTTCTGTTTCCCTTTTTCTGTCCCTAGTGGGAGTTGTTAAAATACCCACCATCTACTTGTCCATTCTGCACAGAGGAGGAATCTATGAAGAAAACAAGACACTACTAGCCGATGTGTAGGGCAGATATGCTTTACAGCCCTGCACAGTTACTATTTTTGATCATGGGCCTAGAAATTACCATCTGGGCAATCAGACTTTTGCATTAACATGCAATGTTGGCTAAATCCACAAGCAGCTGGCTGAGCACTATTTAAACTGGGTGCTGAGATAGGAGTAGGCCCTGACAAGCAGTAGTTTAGGGACACTCATCTATTCTACCCATGTCAACGGTAATGATACTGTGATTCTCTGCAAAATGTGGTCCTTTTACTATGTTTTGACAGGCTGGTTGTTATTCTGTCTGTATTATTGGAAATACATAGACTAGACATTGATATACATACATGCATATGCATATGTTTCTATGGCTGCATATACTTATGGAAAAATTTATGAGAGTCAATCATCCATATTTATTAAGTATGTACACTATGAAAGGTTTGATATAGAAAACTATGGAAAAAATTGTAAGCACACTAAGTCCAGGAAAGGTTGATTCACTTATTTCTCAGAACCTCACTTTGCATTGCTACTAAATGACTCATAGGGACCAGAAAATATCTAACATCATTTCTAGGTCTTTATTTCTATGATTCCACCATTCTAAATACAAAATAAGTATACTGTTAAAGACACATGGACTGCATTAGGTGGTTACAAGCATAAACTTTGGTGTCAGATTTGCTTTAAATACAACTGCAGCTCCTGACATTTGAAAGTTCAGTGACCCTGTGGAATTTATTAAATTGGGCTTCAGTATCCTCAACTATAAAATGAGAAATTGTAATAGTGATCTGTCTTATAGGGTTGTTGTATGGATTGAACGTGGAAAGGCATGCAAAGCTTTTTGCAGAAATCATGGTAAAGAGCAATTATCACAAAAATGTTAGCTGCTATTATGGTGATAGTTATGAGAGCTGTGAGAATTGGGAAAAGTTAAGTCAGCAAAATGGGATAAACTTGATTCCTTTGCACTACCTGTTTTGTTTGAAAATTGTTGACTGGATAGACTTTCTCTGTTCTGGGGAAAAGTGAAGTTGGGCTTTTATTTGTACAATTCAGAAGTAAACAAAGAGATCCTATGTATAAATCATTGAATTTATACGTCTTAATCATTCCCACAAATAAATCCAGGCTTTAGGTGAGATAAACACATGCTTTTATTGAATTAGTTCATTTGCACTAGAGAGATATGTGTGTGTGTATAAAATCATTTTAATATTTTTATGTCCACAGGAAAGAATCAGAAGCTGTAGGTTGGAAGTACAGGCTTCCAACTTCAGCTTCAAGTACAGGCTCTAATCCTAACTTTCAGTATCATTGTGGATAAGTTACTTAATCTTTCTAGTCTCAGTTTACCTCTTCGTACAATTAGGGCTTTAGCTATTAATATGACATTTTCTCAGCTCCAACACTATCCTGAAATTCTGTGACTCTTCATCAAAAAATCGTTCCATGAATGACAACCTACAGTAACTAGAATGAACTTCATTCTTGTCTAGTTCAGTGTTTCTCAAATTAGAGTGTGAATTCTCAAGAGTCCAGACAGTGTCAACTCAATCAGCAATCTCACGACCTTCTAGCCAATGGTTGTCCTGTTCAGATAGCCTGTTCCCTTCACCCCTGCAGCCAGAAATTCGATAGATACTGAGAACCAGCTATGTGTCAAGCAATGTGCTTGATGCTAGAAATCCAAGATTAGGAAATACATTTTCCTAATGAGAAAGACATAATATTTACATTGTTTTAAATACTAGGCAAGGACACAGAAAACTACTAAACATTTCTGGTAAGGTCTGGTAAATGTACATGCATGTGTCTTTGGCAATATGTTTTAAAGGCTGTCAAAAAATTGATCTTCTGGGCAAGGTGATGAAGGGATAGTGGAAGTGGCTAAGTAAAGGGAAAAATAATTGCAAAGATACAAAAGAGTGAGGAATCTTGATATATTCAGAGAACAGAAATGACTTCATCACTGGGGGAGTGAAATAGAGCATACTGATTAAGAGGCCAGACTCCAAAGTCAAATGATCGAGGTTCAAATACCAGCTCTGTCACTTAGGTGAAACACTGGGGAAATTATTTAACCTCCCCTACTTCAGTTTCTGCTTCTGTGAAAGGAGAATGACAAGGTATTGTAAGGATACATTTCTGGAACATATTCAGTAACGTTAGCTATTTTTTTAGCATTACACAGAGAAGGCTAGTGAGACAACTGGAGACGCTGGAGAGGCAGGCAGTAACCTGACCCTAGTGAGAGGCTGCGTGTGCGCCTTATCAAAGAGGGGCTCCTGCGTGTGCTGATGGGCATGTATGCTGGAGACCCTGGTGGCCGTATCCATAGCATTGTGGCAGGGAGATCAGAAAAAGGGCACATTGGAGGAAGAGAGTCCTTTTTTGGAAACAATACGAGTGGAGAAACATTCAAATATTCTCCCCTAAGTGACTGGGTAAATTGTGAATGGTAACACCCAAGGAAACATATGGGGAGGAGGTGCAAGTCATTGGGAAATACAATAAATTCAATTTTGTTGAGTCTCACGTGTCTGTAGGAATTCTGCTGCAGGTGTTCAATGAACGCTTGGACATAGAGTAGTATCTCCCAAAGTCTGGAATAGTTCTGTCCCATAGAAACCTAGTGGGAGGTTCAGTCGCAAAGCATCTGATAACCATGTACACGTAAATATAAACAGGTGACATTAATCTTAATCATACATTTTATTTAACATAATATGTCTAAAATGTGATTTTCTTTTGTAATCTATACAAAAATGATTAAGGTATGTTCTTGCTAAATCTTAAACCAGGTGTATACTTTATACTTAGCATATCTAAGCCACCTATCAAGTGCTTAGCAGCCATGCACAAGTTGAAGACTAACTACCATATGGGACAATGCAGTCCCAGAACATGACAACAGAGAGGATTTATACATTTAGTGTTTAGCATCAAACAGTTGAAAAATTTGAGGCACTGCATATAGGAGCAGAAAATTCAGTGATGCATAACACAGACACAGTTTCTTCTTCATTGAACTTAGAAGTTGCTAGGGAATAGCAGTTCTGCTGGCCTTGAAGTTCTTTCTGTGCAAATTAGACAAAGGCGCAGTGTCTGGGCAGAGTTGTCCCACACAGGGGATTACAGAGCACAGGTGAAATTTCTATCCCTATTCATCCCCTCTACCCTGCACCTGTTCATAGTACAAACTGTATAACATCGTAAGTGGGGATCCGTCAGGGAATACAAACATCTACAAATGATTTTTAAAAACGGGCTGAGTGTTATAATGGAGGAAGTTCATGCTAAGGGATTCGATTGTTTAAATATCAGGAAAGTCTCTGAAGTAATGACATCTAAGCTGAGACCTGAAGGGTGACCAGGAGTAAGATCAATGGCGAGGTGGGTGAGCATTCCAGGTAGAGAGTAGAATACATTTGAAAGCTCAGAGGCAACAGCCTCAGGAAAGTTATTGAGCTAAGGGAGCTTCAGACCGTGCGTGGAGAGGAAGGGAAGCGGGACGTGAAGTTAGAGAGTCTGGGGGCTTCTCTACAGGGGGCATTAAGGGAGCAAGAGACAGGCAGAGCCTGGAAACTAACAATATCAGTGGTGGATGGCAAGAGTTCTGGGAAGGAGCAGTCAGAAATGCTGGATAAAAAACAGAAATGAATAATGACATAAAAGGCAACTAGCAAGAGGAAAAAAATTCACTTTTTGAAAGAAGCCAACAATGTGTCAACTACGGCAGGGAAGTCTAGGCTGCAAAGGCTGAACAGTGGCTGTGGAATCAGTTAATGTGGACGGCACTGAGGACCTTGGTGAGCTCAGTTGTGAGAAAAGGGGTAGAAACCACACTGTAGCGGGGGGAGCAATGGAGCGTGAAGAAGAGGAGGTGTGCAGAAAGCGGGCTGCTGGGAAGCCAACGAGGGTAATGTTCTTACAGAAAGGAAAGCACGGTGTAGTGTGGTGAGAATTGTTTGCTTTTTGATTTTGTTTTTGTTTTCAGTCATTGCATACCAGCACATCTCTAAACTTTATATGATCACTGTTCCTCTCCAACACTGTTACCCTAAAGTGGAGAAATAATCTGCAGAAAACAGACACATCTTGAGACATGGACACGAGAGTGGGAAGGTGTTACTGGATCCTCTTTCCTAGCTCACTACACAATTGGGGGCTTTTTGATGGAGTGGGTGTTGAAGCTAGATTCATAGGATCACCAAGGCACGGTCAGGGGAAGGGCTTAGTAACCACTCTTTCTTCTTCTCCTCTCTTCCACTGTGGTCAACTCAGATATGAAAGAAATCATTAATTTTTCACTGAGCATATATTTCATGCCAGGACCTAAGCAACAGCTGTGACAGCAATGGATTAATTGATAATTTACTATGTGCAGATACTGTTCTCACTTTTTGACAGGTATTATCTCATTTAATCTTTCCCAAATCTCCATTGGGTATATACTGTTATGTCCCCCACTTAGCAATGAGGAAAATGGAGAGGGATTATGAATGCTAACCAGAGTTGCATGGCTATGTCAGTAGTGTGTATGTCTCCAAAGCATGCCCATACCCGCTGTGCTACCAGTCTACATGCTAGGAACACACAATAAATCAGAGGACGCCCCTTAGTCCCTCATCATGCCATGCTGGAATCTTAGTCAAAACTCTTCTCTTGAAATTCTTCCCAGATTAACTCTAAGCATTCCAGAGCACTGATTTTACCTTATCGTTATGCTTCCTTTGAGTCATTTGCATTGCTTTCATTAGATATGGAATAGTGTTCCTAATTCTCTTTTTTTTGTAGATATTCTACCAAAGGTTTATTATCCTTGTTTGAGTACTTGGTGGACATAAGGCCCTTTTCAAAAATCTGATTTTTTTTAACATACTAGGATTTTATTTATTTGTTTTACCATTTTAATGGGAGGGTCACATGAAGTTGATCTCTCGGCTGGTGTAGTCTTGGCCTCCTAATCACGGTTGGGTGGCGTGCACTCTCTCCTGCATCTTTCTGTTTCCTTTTTCCATTTAATTCAGAGAATGTTGATTAGATGACCAAAGGTGCCTGGCCCTTTGCCACGTGTTATAAAGACATGGAGAGGGTATCATCACTGTTGCACAGACGCCTACATTCCAAAGGATCTCATCAGAGTGTAAGAGCTCTTCCGGATAATTAGTAATTGGTCCTCACAGCACCCCTGGGAAGTACCTGGGTATGCAGAAAAGACACACAGAACCTAAATGAGCCTTTCCAAAGTGCAAGACAATTTCCGCCTCAGTGATGGGGACAATTATAGTGATCCACCTTACAGGGGTGTCAATTATTCACAATCTAAAAGCCCTGAGAATTACAAACCTCACTAGGAATATGTACACACAGCACATTGTATTGTACTTAATTGGCATTCTCCTTTCCTCTGCCCTGCTCCCTGCAAATCACACCACAATGACATCCGTGGGCTTACCTTTGGTCCTGGTTATTGACATGAGCCTGCCTCCCTGCATCAAAGATCTGCCTGGATCACACTAGAGGATAGAAGAACAAACCTGCCAGGTGTTGATGAGCCCATGACAAGCAACCTAAATAGAATTCTGACAGGCCTTCACAGCCTTCTACATAAACATAATGAAGCCACACAGAATACACACTCAATAAGCTACAAGTAAAAGAGAAAGCAAAGTATGAGGATAAAGGGGAAAACAACAGATTGATCTAGCTCAATGATAGGAATTGCAAAAATCCGTCTGGATGGTGCAGAGCACAGTGAAATATTCCAAATGAACTCCTGTTAACAATTTATCCAATGACCCATCTACCCTTTGGTCTTGTTTATTGGGACCTTTTATATCTCCTCCCTCTCCCTCTTCTCCTACATCACTACCTTACTTTCATCTTTTTATGTGTAACAATCCCATCTCTCTGATGAGTTGAAATTGTGAGCTTCAGGCAAGGAATATATCCTGTATGTTATTTTGAGTCAATTAAATATGCAACACAGTCACAAAAACAAAACCACAATTTCTGCTTTACCACTCTTCACCTGTAGAATTGCTCATGCATTTCATTGTTGGTGCCTTTAGCATTCAATTCTTTCCATTTTCTTTGTTTCAGCACTTTTCTTTATTCTACTCTTCATTTCATGCAATAGCTATGAATGTACTCGTTCTTGCACAGACTAGAAATTGTTTGCTACAGATGCAGTGGCAGGAGTAGCCTCTATAAAATAAATGCAAATAACATTTCTGAATAAGAGAACTCTTCTATATTCCCCATTGATGACACCTAAATCCCTGAGTGTCTTAAAGATATGTGGGGCAGGTATGTGTAGAGGCAAGACTGAGGATAAAGGAAAAGAAGAAACTGATTATCAGATGCAGAGCCAGAAGCAAAATAAAAATTGGTTAATAAACTGTTTGCATGAATATCTTTTAAAATGTAATTCTAAACTATTCTTTAGAATCTAACGCTCTTACTCAAAAATGCCACTACATAATGTTTTTCCTCCCAAATAGATGCAGTGACATGGTCTCAACTTGGATCCCTTTGAGGGAGAAGTAATGCTAATGCTATTACCTCTGTAATTCCCAGATGTGATGAAATAACTAAAACAGATCATCTCTTACCATAAAAGAAGAGACAGAAGGAGAGAATCAGATAAATTAGAGCCAATAGGTCTTGGGACAATTGCACAAAGCCTTCAAATTTAAGTAACTATAAAGCTTCCATGTTTTTCATTAGTCAAATGCTCGCCACATGATCATAAACCTGACCCCTGGTTGATTGCCTGCATAAAGGAGAAATTGGTTCAATGACCAAGATGGAAGTTGTTATATTTGTCTTAGGAAAATGAGGAGTGAGCTCACACATTTTAATTCCAAAGCTGCACTGAATAAAAAAACCCTGAAAATGCAGAGCAAGTTATAAATATAGCAAGAAATGATTTCCAGGACTCTCTTTCCAAACAGAATGCATTAAAGTAGCTGGAAAATCATCCATTGTAGAGCTAAACAAAGATGCTTCATCTCTCATCCCTTTCCATTAAGTGAGAAAATAGAGGGCGCCAACCAAGGAAATCAACAATAACTCTCCTCAGCAAGCTTAAGGAAAATTCTCAGCAGCTCAGGTCATTTATATCAAACAAGAGGAAATTTCGAGAATTTAGCCCAGAGCTCACGGTGGTATCCACAGTGTGTGTGGATATAGCCAGCAAGCACTTGGGACAAGTTGGTCTCAGAATACACTTGTCAAAGCCAATTTAAAAATAGTCTATCATGCTGTTAGCAAACACCTCATTATGAGAAGGAAGCCTGCTTTAGGGTGGTTGGTATAAACAAACACAATGTTTTAACTTCGCGGATTAATGCTTACCTGATATTTTGTACAGTACTTTAAAGACAGGGTATCAAAGGAGATATGAGAAGGTAGAAACCAAGAAATATATTAACTCATGCAATAGAAATGCATAAAACATAAATTTAAAATAATAAGCACCAGCCTACTATATATTTTTGTGCTTGAATTATCCAATTGAGGTATTTACATATATTAAAGTAACTGTCAGTTTTCCGTATCACTTTTATGCTGTATACATCTACTGAAAGAGGTACCCAGGGCATTAACATATTATTTATTTGTTTATTTGCAAGATTTATCTCACATATAGTGTTTGAATAGCTATTGGCATTGTGTCCAGGTATTCTACACTTGAAATATTTAACTTTAGGCCCTTAGAAACAAGCAAGTAAGTAGATAATTTTGATTTTGGGGGGCATTATGGCTATGTGGAGGGGAAAAACAACATGTGTTTAATTTAATGAATTTCAATTAGAAAGTCAATAATTAAGGGATAATATGGTTCAAACATTGTTAACTCATATTTTGAAATATGACAGTTCTATGTTCCTAAAGTTACTAACATAATGTTAATAATGGATGTAACAGCCCATTAAGACATTATGCTTGGCTAGAATTGATAGTGATCACATTTCAAGGTAGGTTAATGGCCAGGTAATATAATGTTTATAGGCCCAGACATGGAGATAGCAGAAAAAATGTGATTTTGTTTTGTTTTGTTTTATTTTGTTTTTTGTTTTATGCTAAGAGGCCTCCCAGGACGTACCCTTGGCCCCTTGAGAGCTTCTGTCTGCTTCCCACAGTTGCCTGTGTTCACTATACTGCAAACACTACTGTGTACTGTAGTTTCAGTACAGTTGTGCTACAGAATGTCATATGTGGGTTGAAGGATGAGATTTTGATGGCCTGGGAAGGAAACAGTATAACCAATGACACATATGCAGTTAGCTACCAAGTGGAGTGAAAGCTTCTTGTGGTCATTAGGGAATGGACACGGATTCAGTCTCAGATAAGAGTGGCTTTAATATCCAGGATCTGTTGTGGGACTTTGTGCATATTGCACAACGCTGTTCAGCTTGGGACAGCTCCCTCAGGGTCAGGTGGCCCTGGGTCCTACTTGAGTCTTTCTTTGAAAATGGGTAGGAAGCAGAGAATTTTTTTTTTTTTTTCAAGTAAACAAGAGAAGAAATCCATTCTTCCATAATGAGAAGAGAACTGCTATCCACAGGTATTTCCTGTAGAGACAACACATGCCCACCAAGCCACTGGGCTTGGGTACTGAGTTAAAGAGAGCTGGGAGTTTTGGTCTTATTCTCCAAGAATAATTGCAAATACTTGGGGATCTCTGCACCAGGTGACCTTACAGGCCTTTCCACCCGTACCTCTATGGATATGGCTCTTCAGAAACTGCCAACACCTTGGAAAGACTTCAAACCACATCTTTTCAACAACAACTTGAGTTTACATGGCCTCTCTGTGACAGCAGCCAAGCGATCTGGCCCAGAATTTTGTTCCATGTCCAAACTCATTCTCTGTGGATAAAGTTAAACCTGTTCTGATTGCCTATTTCTGTACCCTGTGCATTCCACAGGGAACTCCACAAATTCAGGGTAATTCCCACTCAGTACAACTCTGTTTCAAAGTGCTACATGGAATCCTGGCTGTAATGACCAGTATATCTCTCTCCCCCTCTTCCCTGAAAATTGGTCCCCCAACTAATTTAGTAAGATTACCTAGTTTTGTTCTGAGGTTAGATGTACTCAAACTAGAAAGAGATGCTTTTCTCTGTATATTTATTAAGAAAGGTTTTGTGTCCTTAGAACTGTTCTAGGGAGATGCTTTTCTGTTACCATCTGCTTTCTCCCATGTGTGTCTTTGTTCTAAAGCACGCAGCACACTGCTACACTGCGGCGTAGTGGAAGAAACTGATTAGGTGTTGTAAGACCTAGATCCAATCCTGCAATTAACTCCCTGTTTGCGTTTAGGCAGAACTTTAAAATCTGTTTGAATTGCAGGCTTCTCATATCAAGCTCAAGAAGATATCACATGTATCATGTGGGAAATATATGTAAGAGAGTTTGGAAAAATGTTAAAGGGCAGACCACTACACATACGGAGTGGATTTTGACATGGAGTGGTATATGAAAGTTATAGAACAGTTATTGTTTTTCATTTTATTTTTTCTTTCTCCTCTTCTGTCTTCTTACTTTTGACTTATTCATTGATTCAACTTTCTTGACTTAGTGACTTCCAGCTCTGTATCAGGTATGTGATAAATCCTGGGATTTGAAGATTAATAACAGAAGTCTTTGTCCTTAAATAGCTGATGATCCCGTAGCAGAGACAGGCCAAACCAGTGATTAACCCTATGAAAGCCCTGACAAGGGCATCTAAGTGGGTTTTTGGCATCAGACAAGACTTCCTGGATGAGCTAATATTTCAAATGAGGTTTGCAGATGGCAGCAAGTTGAAGAAGTAAAGAATAACTCCGTTAAAAGAAGAATACATGTAAATACTCAGGGATAAAGTGACATTAAGTATCTGGGAATTCAAATCAACTTGGTATTGCAGCAACACAATGTGAGTTTAGGAGAGAAAGGGCAGGGAATGAGGCTAGAACGGTGGTCAGAGCCCTTTCAACTCATATTAAAAATCTTAATCTTTTTCTAAGGCTTAAGCAAACAATGAGTTGTTGTTTACAGAGAGATCAAATCTATGTCTTGGATATATGTGGAGGGTGGGGACCGATTGCTATATAAATAGTTTCCATTTTGAGATCATCCAGATTCACACCCCCCTACCCCAAATACATAAATTAAATGGTTGAGTAATGTCTTTCAAGATGATGTAAGTTTTAATCCACAATAACATTAATTTGAGTTACTAAAAACTGATAGGTGTTCAATGGCCTGGCTTGAATGAATGATTTGATGAGGAAATGAACTCCACACTCTAAAACCGCAGGCACAATGGCCATTCAGTTGGACGTGTTAGGGTAGTCACAGTCATTATGTCATGAACCAAATAGGTATGGCGACTAACCTCAGTGATCATTTATGGCATTCACTTTAAAAGAACTAAATTTGAAAAACATTTGTAATGATTATGAGTAAAGGCACATTAATTTTCACTTTATGCAATATTTACTTCTCAAATGATTTCAAAATAAAATGCAATGAAAACTGACCCTCCAAAAGATGATGACGATGATTAAGTATTAATCATGATGAAGATTATGGACCATCACATTACTTTAGTCAATATGATGACTCTGCTATGTCTGTGTCTAAGCTTTCCATATTTTGTAGCTGTTCTAATGGTAAAAACTAATTTACGGAAATTAATTTATCTCTAAATAAAAGTAAACCAATTAACAATAGAAAGTTTTCAAAGGAAAGGGTTTTAATTATTGCTGTTTTTGTTAAAGACTTGCGATTTTTAGTAAATTTTTCCAATCTTTGCTTTTGTAATTTATTGGTGACATTGGCAGTATTTTATTAACTTAGCAATGAAGATTTATTATGTGCTCTGTACTCATAGGTACTTGGTTTTCTTTCTCCTTTTCCTTCCCGTCCTTTTTCTCTACCTCTTTCTTCATCTTTTGCTATTCATTACGTATAATACATTTTTTTTCCTTTCCCATGCAGTCTTTGACACTGATTTTGTCAAGCTTTGGGAAATCATTTTAAAGTCTCTTCTTGATTATTTTGGGATACAGAGTTTCACCCCAAGGGAATTAATTTCCCGACCTCTCCTGACTCTTAATAGCTAACACACCCACTCTAACCTACATCTATCCAATTACACTTCATTCATAATCTTTGGAAATTATTTGAAATTACTTAAAAATATTTGTCTTCTATTTACATAGGAATAGCAACCTAGGTTCATTTCCTGGTATTTCCTTTTTCAGGTTAAATTGAACAATTTCTGTGCCTTGCCCTCCAAGAGACCTGCAATAGATAATTTCCTGACTTTTCAAAACCAAATATCCATGTGGAGGTACATAATGATTATTCATTTGAGACCAGTACACATGTAGTTATAGGAATCTTTTACTTCTCAGTAAAGCAATTAGTAGTAACATTAAATCCAAAGGTCTTTTTTTTTGTTTATTTTTTAATAACAAGCATTTTTACCATGATCTTTCTGGTTGAAACTGTGCTCAGTTCTCTGAAATTTATGTTTTAGCCTCTATAATGTTAGCAAGATATTAATATATGCATGAAGAGTTGTAGTGAACGTAATTACAGTGGCAAAATGATAAACACATAGCTATTTTGCCTGGTAATATTATGTATTTAACAGGTTTATTTGTTCAACAGTTCTAACTTTAATTATATTTTGCCATTCGGGATTTTTAGACATGTAACAATCATAGCTCTTCTCTGGCTATTAGTCTAAGAAGATTGCATTCATTATAAAAATAATCCATATTTGTTTATTTAATTTTTTTCCTTAATGCATTACAAGTGAAGTAAAAAATGATAACTTTCTTTGCTGCTGGTATTATGTGATTCATTTAGATGTTAAAAAATCATTCCCCATCGCCCTTTGGCAGTGAAAGATGCTAAACAGGGTTTTGGCCCCAGGCGCGCTCATTCATAGGGACTATCTATGCTGTAGGCTTTCACACGAGCTTGGAGCTGTTCCTCAAAACCCTCGTTCCATATCACTCTGAGAGTCTCAAATGCTCTGGGAAGCGTCCTAAAAAAAATAAATAAATAAAGAGGCAATAGGTCCTGAAGCTGACCAATGGATGCAGAGGGTCAGTCTTCATAACAGTCAGGCTCAGTCCCTTTGTGCTCAACCACAGCAAAATAATCTCTCTGAAAGTATTGCCTGTTTTGGAGTGAACAGAAGATTTGGGTAAACCTCAAGGAGATGAGTTTGTAAGCATGGGGTGAACTCACATTACATCAGAGAAGGTTATAGAAAATGTACTGATTGCTCTTTTGCACATTGACTATTATATGTGTTCATTATTTTTTTACTTATGCAGAATGCAATTAAGACTTGAGTTCCAAAAGCCTTTTTCTGCTTCACATCCCTAGATGCTTATTCAGGAATCTACCTCTGTAATGCTCTTTCAGCTAAGCCAAATTATTTCTGCAGCGACTTCTTCTGATAAATGTAGATTTTTTTTCTTCTCCCAGATCTGGCCTAAAGATTCATTGTATTTGGCTTATGTAGTGTTGTTGTTGGAAGTGTAACTTACATGCAGTCAAGTACACAGATCTTAAATGTTCAACTTGATGAATTGTACTTATGGGTATACCCATGTAACAACCTCCCAGATCAAGAAGTAGAACATTTCTGACTCCCAGAAGGCTCTCTAATATCTCTCTTCAGCCACAGGGTAACTTGCATAGAGGTTTTGTTGTTGCTGTTATTGTTAAATAAAAGCAGATTTAAGGTTAAAAAGATGGTGGTGCCTTTTTGAAAATATATTGTTATCAATTTTATTATTTGGGCACCAAAGTGTTTAAATACGACTGTTTAACCCTGATCAATAGAGCTGCAAAGCACATTTTAGTGGAAGAGACAAAAATTCTTCTTCATTTATTCATTCATTCAACAAACATTTACTGTAATATATAAAATGTGTTAGATGCTCAAAATATAAATATTAAAAAAAAAAAAACCACAGACCCTGAACTGTAGGTGCTTGTAATTATGTCCTCTTGGCCTATTGTTTTAACATGGTTGCGTGTGTGTGTGTGCTACACATACACACATGCACACAGCTTTTATTTATTTTACTCCTTTATTCCCCATATATAAAACTAAAAAAAGATCAGATGATGTGTTCATCATGTTGGATGAACCAGATCAGTGGCCTTAATAACTTCCTTCCCTACTCAGGCAGGAGTTTAAAAGCAACCTATAAAAACCACCAGATCAGCAAGCGCGTTCTGAACCTGTTAGATGTGCTCTCTGGTTTCTTTGGTTTATATCCTACCATCTTACCTTCTGCCTTTTTGCCTACCTTTTTAGACTGATGCTTCATTTGGACCATCTGCTTAGTTCTTGATAACACCTTTTCCTTGCACATTGTGTTTTCATTTTCTCTTGATCCATGCTCTGAAGCCCATGTGCTATTTCCTCAGACAGCTGTGGTGGCTGGTACTCTGTTCTGGGTTACACTGCTGCTGTTATTTAAACAAAAGTTGAGTTTTGATGGCAAGCTTATGTTCAAGTAACAAGATTCTCTTGGCAGAAATACTTGCATTTATAATCAATTTTTTAGTTCCCTAGGTTCCACCAGAAAATATAACTTTTTATTTAGAAATTCTCTTTCCATGGAAATGTACTTGGAATTCTCTAGAAGAATTTCTTTCTGCTTTAGTAGGTTAGCAAATCAGTGATTTCTTCTCTTGGATAGGTTTTCTTCATACCCTTGAATTAGGGTGCTTTGTAGTGAAATTCTTGTTTGCAAAAATATGGATTTTTTTAATGTGGCCAACAATCCTAAATTACTAAAACGCATATACTTCTGCACTCGTATGCTCATAATATCTTTGTATTTTTTGCAGCTGTTGTTTAGGCATGAATTATTCTTGTAATGCTTAACCAAAAATAGGAACCCACCATGAAGTTATCAAGTTTTCCTCTTTACAAGTTTTGCTCCAGTTTTAAAGGAAATACAACTGATGAAGCAATTCCTGTGTCATAAATTCATAAATTATAGGTATCTGGCATGCATTACAAGAAAATAAATGGTAAAATATCATGAGACTCACACACATATATACATATATATTCTGACAAAGAAGGAAAAATACCATTCTACAGTGTTTAATCTACTGTAGCTTTGTTATTGTCTTTCTTGTTTGTGCCAGCTTAAAATACTTGGTTCTGTTTTGTGGCTATCTGCAATTACTGGGGTATTTATTTACACAATAAAGGAAATTGAAGCTTACTCTAGTACAAACAAGAATATTGTACCCATTCAATCATATAGAAATATTAAGACTTATCTCATAGAAACATTTGTCTTTTTCTTCATTTTGTTCTTTTTCTGAGGTTTTGGGATATGTTCTACTTTTGTCTGCAATATATATTTGTAAATTTTGACACTCTGGAAGACATGCTGCAGTTGAGCCTCCAAACTGATGGTTGTCTTCTTGGTGGCCACCTGCTCTTGGTCATTGCTGACATCATAGCATTTTCTTTCTCCTTATAGGCACATGATGTGCAGGGTGCATCTTGCAATACATAAAACATACCATACTGCTACTAGCTGGTGTAAAAATAGAAACATTGACCAATGGAACAGGATAGAAAGCCCAGAAATAAGTCTATACATTTATGGTCAATTGATTTTCAACAAGGGTGCCAAGAATATATTAATACAATGAAAAAGGACAGTCTCCGCAATAAATGGTGCTGGAAAACTGGACATCCACAAGCAGAACAGTGAAATTGGATACTTATATAACACCATATACAAAATCAACTCAAAATGGGTAAAAGACTTAAGTGCAAGATGTGAAACTATAAAACTTCTAGAAGAAAGCATGCAGGAAATACTTCACTACATTGGTCTGGGCAAACATTTCTTAGATATGACCCCAAAAGCATAGGCAACAAAAGCAAAAGTAAACAAATAGGATTGCACTAAACTAAAAAGTTTCAGCACAGCAAAGGAAACAATTAATAGAGTGAAGAGACAACCCATGGACTGGGAGAAAATATTTGTAAAACATACATTTGTTAAGGAGCCGATATACAAAATATATAAGGAACTCAACTCAATAACAAGAAAACAAATAACCTAATAAAAAAAATGGGCAAAGGACCTAAATAGACATGTCTCAAAAGAAGACATGCAAACGAACAGCCAACAGATAAATGAAAAAATGCTCATCATCACTAATCATCAAGAAAATGCAAATTAAAAGGACAATGAGATATTATCTCACACTTGTTGGAATGACTATTATCAAAAGACAGAAATAAATGTTGGCAAAGATGTGGAGAAAAGGAAACCCTTATGTGCTATTACTGGGAACATAAATTAATACAGTCATTATGAAAAACAATATAGAGACTCCTCAGAAAACTAAAAATATAATTACCATGTGATCCAGCAATCCCACTGCTGGGTATATATTGAAAGAAATTAAAATCAGTATGCTGAAGAGATATCTGCACCCCCATGTTGACTGCAACATTATTCACAATAGCTGAGATATGGAAGCAACCCAAGTGTCCATCAGTGGATGAATGGATAAGGAAAATGTGATAAATATACACAACGGAATACTATTCAGCCTCAAAAGAGGGGGAAATCCTGTCATTTGTGACAACATCAATGAAACTAGAGGGCATTATGCTTGCTAAGTGAAATAAGCCGGGCACAGAAGGGCAAATACTGCCTGATCTTACTTATATGGGGAATCTAAAAAAGTTGAACTTGTCGTAGCGGAGAGTAAGATGACATTATCAGAGCTTGAGGAAGGGGAGTGGCTGGGGAAAGGGTAGATGTTGATTAAGCGGTACAGGATTTCAGTTAGACAGGAGGAACGAGCTTTAGGGATCTATTATTACACAGAATGATGACTGTAATAAGTAGTAATGCAGTGTATATTTCAAAATTGTTAAAACAGTAGATTTTAAATATTTTTAACAAAGAAAAAAGATAGGTATGTCAAGTGATGTATATGTTTATTATGTTAATCATTCCACATTGTAAACATATGTCAAAACATCACATTGTACCTCATAAATATATACAAGTATTATTTTTCAATTAAAAATAAAATTAAAATAACAAAACATGGAAAAATATCATGCTAATTATCCATCTCACCATTAAACCATTTGTAGAAAATAGATATTCTATGAGGTATTCTCTGAATAGAATTTGAAAAATTAGTGAAATAATGTGAAATAATTCTTTAGCAAAAATGAAGTTTTGTGAAAAGCCGATTGTAGCTTTAATTTTATAAAGTTTATGAACTGCTTCTGGTATTGGCTTTTGTATTTTACAGAGCATAACACAACAGTAAATATTGTCTTCATGCATTTTCAAAATCATTTAGAAATTGAATGTCTTTCTTTCATAAAGGTAGATTGAATCTAATAATTTCAAATTGCTATTAGATATATATAATACGCTTCTAGTCTTCGATATTCTCTCCTTTATAATTTAGTTGTTTGAGCAGTTATTTCTCAAGTTTGCTTTGTGATTTCTTTATAGTTTTCATTTTTCCAACACTTTGATACACTAGACTTTATTATCTGAGAATAAGTTGATGTTTTCCCATGACATTTGCTAGGGTGAAGTAAGAGTAAATTGTTGCTCCATATTCCCCTTTCAATATGTGTATGTGCTTACATTTTTGAGTATGTTAAAGTATTTCCTTAAACATTTTAAGCAGAACTTTCTTTTGAGCATCCCTGACATAGTGATATGTAAGAATATCGTCAATTTAAACTATTTTTCTTTTAAAGTCATATGTGGCAGTTTAAAGTAATAAACATATAGGTACATATAACATTTTTCTTCAAAAGCAAAATGAGGAAGAGTTCACATCAGCACAAATGAGAAGAAAGTGAATAAAGATACAATAATTTTTCCTTGAATTATTTTTTGATATTATTGGAACTTTTTTGTTTAATTTAAAGCAAGCTGATTTTGCCTATCAAATGCTACAATCTGTGAACTGCCATGGACGCTGGCGTTTAGTCCTCCAAATAGATACAGGGATAAAGGACTGTGCAGTTATACTACCCCTGGCCACAGAACATTGAAGTAAAAATAAAGAGAGGGAAGGCAGAGATATGTTTCCTAATTTTGTACCCTCTAAAAGTGCTCTTTGGAGTCGTGGAAGAAAACTGCCCATACACATGCCGCGTGTAAATAATGAAACATAAAAACATGAAACTGAGCAAAGATTCTTAGAAGAAACCATTAAATGTCATCATTTTTCTGCTTTGTGCAGGCCAACGTTTATAATAAGTATATTTCTGGGTAAAGGAAGCATGAAGAAAGACTATAATACAAATTCCATAAAAGGCTGCAGAGTGCATGAAATTCATGACTAATATCGACTAAACAAAAACCTTTAGTTTTGCGCCCAGATAATTTTTAGTATTTTAAGTAAATACAGCTTAGCTTGCACTAAATGTGCATGTCCTGGTTAAAATTAGAAACAGCATGAAAACCAGTTGAGTGAGTTTCTACAAAATAGTGTAAAGACAAGTTTCTCTCATTGGTAACCAATTGATGTATAAGCGCAAAACACATATTTGTACTATCAAAATTTACAAATAATATCCAACGAGTTTTTCCTGGGTGACATTTGAATAGTTGGCTACCTTCAAATTTTGGTCTATTGGAGGAGAAAGAGCTATTTGATCTAAGGAGGAGAAAGATTGTTCCATCAGAACAAATAGTTCAAGTCATGCCCGTGAATAAAATGAATTTTGTCTGTTGGCTCATTGGTGTGAAGACCTTACATAAATTAATAATGAAAAACTGGCTGTACCCAGAATCCAGCAGATCTTAATAATGTAGTTATTATTAATTAGTTGATAAATGTCATATATTTATTCATATATATTATCCTCAGCACAAATATCAGTCTTCTTATTCTTAGATCAGACAATTAATTCATTCTTTGGATTTTGAGATAGCAACGTGGCATTGTCCATAACTAAATAAAGATTTTGAAAATTATAAGCAGATTCTACCACATATCATCCCTGTAACAAATGCCAAAACACATACATACTTCACAAATTATTCTATGCTCTTAAGTTCAAAAAAATTAATAAAATTTTATGTTGTAGCATGAACACACATTTTTCTTACAGAACTTAAAATTTTTGGAGTAACACATTTAAAGTAATGTATTCTCAGAAATTCATATTCTAAAAAAATAGTCACTGACTGACTTGTTTTCAATTATTCCTGTGACTATGGTACTTATAGATTTATTCATATGTTTTTTCACATTACTGTTCACTATTTAGGCATTAAATTACTACAATAGTTATGTGAAAAGAATATGCAGCTGGACACTTGCAGGAAGTAGCCAGGATTAATACAGAGAAGTAAAAGGTGAGAAGGCCTACTGGAATCTCCAGATAATCTCAATGCTCTGTCTCCTCTATAGGGCTGGGGACAGTCAGAGGTTCTGGGGGCAATGGCCTGTGTCCAGATCCACTAAACCTGAGCTGTCAGTCTGAGGGATCAGTGTTTAGGAAGTACTAAGTGTATATAAAGACAAGCAGGTGACAAGTGGTTAGGGTATGAGGGTAATCAGGAAGTTGAACCACCATCTCCAAACCCTTGGCTTTGCATAGTGAGGGCTATTGGTGACAGCACAATCCAGTGGAAATGTTTCTGGAAATAAGATGCTAAGCTTGAGTCCCAATCCTGTTTCTTATCCTGTCTTATCCCTTGTAGGTTCTACAACTTTGGGCAAGGCACTTATCCATTCTTGATTTTTATTTACCTCTAAAACAGGAATAAAAGTGGTATTGCCTCTTAGGGTTGTTGTAAGAATAAAACGAAGTCATGCTTATAAATCCTTAGTTCAGTGTCTTTTGTAGAGTAAGGACTCCATAAATGGCACTGTTACATTATAGCTGCCTGTTTTATTTGCCTATATAGAATAAACAATATAAAGCATCTACACACTTAATCAGAGGTATGTATGCCCAAGTTTTAGCTCAACATAATTTTCTGTGATTAGTAGATTCCAGCATATTTATTATGGAGGGATCAGCTGATAAGTAACATCCAGCTGACCTTTGGAAAAATCTTGTGAAAATTATATGTGGCTGAATTTTAGGGAAACACACCCAACAACATATGAACCATTGTGTATAATATCATGTCTTTAGGTATTAAAAAAGAAGGAATGCTGCTAGTGCTGGTCTTTAAGTGTAATTTTGATGCCATAAATACTAGAAGACTTCCTACAGGTGTGTAACCAAGTGAGTAGTGTAAGACAGGGTTTGGGGAAGACATTGCTGAGTATTGTTTGAAGGTCAGCAGAATCTAGGGGTATAAGGAGTAAGAAACTCAAACTGAGAAGTTTCCACAAAGATAATATAGACCTATTTTCTGATATTATGGGCTTAATTTTTCTTTATGCCAGGTCAACTTAGGTACTTAGTCATATTGACTCATACAGATAATGGTCCTCTTATAGGTACTGTTTATTAATAATATGAACCCCTTGGGGTCATTCTGCAGACCAAGTGTGGTGTCAGAGAAAGTCATGAATTACCAACAATTTTCTAACTTACTTTCATATTTATAAAGCATTGAACATTTTTATTTTGAGAAACCTGTTAGCTAGAATATATACATTTTCCCAAAGAACCAGGGAACCAAAGTATCCACACAGATTTACAAAACAAATGTTTGCAAAGCCAAGACTCACAACTTTTGAACCACTGCTTTAAATCCCACCTTAATCACTTTGGTAATACAGGCCATGTTGGATGAAATGGAACCATACCTATATTTATAAGCCACAATGCAAGCCTCACAGAATTCCAAGTTGAGTTTGACTTACCTGCGTGTTTCCTGAAATTGCGTATTGAGGCAGTTTCTGGCTATGACCAAAATTAAAAACATGTAAGTATTCAAGTGGGACTACATGCTATTTTCACCCAACTCAGAGCAGGAAATGTTGGCAAGGACATAAGACTCTTCTTGGATGTTTTCCCATTGGTTTCCAAAGAGAGTGGATAAGCAGTGTATGAATACCCAAACATTTGGATTTTTATCTACAATAAATCCTTATACAAACTTTAAAAATCCTGTCCACCACTCATTTATTCACACAATATATTTGGAAACAATAAAGGAAAATCAATGAGGCAGTGAGTTGGCAGGAGAACGAAACCTGGATTCAATGGTTGGCTTTGAAAGTATGACTATCGCTGTGCTGCTGAGACACTCCACTGGGAGAAGAAACCTGATGATGATCCAGGAGAATGCGCTACGTTTGTTGTCTGTGGAAATGGTGGGACTAAAGTTTATGGATGAGAATTTCCAGCAACACTCCATTACTCATCTTGAACCCTCTGGGCTGATGAAATGGATGCCACACAAGCATAACGGATGCTACAATCCTAAAGTTACTTTAGGTACTCTGTAATACATAGGTAGCTGCCAACACGATTTGGGGTGATTGGGACACCTATAACAGCAGAACATAAATAAAGTGACAGTGTAAAGTCTGTGGCAATAATTTACTCAATTCACAAGTATGGAGAGAGAAGAGACAGATATCTTTGTGTTGAGTGCTAACATAAGAGGTTATCTACACTGATCTGCTCATGAGGTGAAATACAAATTATTTTAGGTGCCTAAATATCTTAAAGAAAGTAGAAATTCTATACCTTTAGATTGTGCTTCACCCAAGGGCAGTTGGCTAGTTGTTCTTGACTATGTAGACCAAAGTTTTTTTTCAAATCCTAGAATTCTATGTTTACAAATCCATCAATAAAATCTGACTACGTCTTTCTTAAATTAGACATATAATGATCTCCTAAATATTCAGATCTAAAATTTACTATTGCTAATACATTTGCTGACTGCCATCTAGGTACAATGCTCTACCTTCATTTTTTGATGTTAAAATGCTATGGTGCATAAGCACCATAATATTATAAGATTTATAATATTATAACTATTTGCAGACTTTGTATTTATAGAATAAATATTAATGTGCTTGGTTGTTATAGATCTAATTCTGAAAGAATAAATCTTTTTTATCTTATTCCACAACTTTACTATAGCTGCCCTAAATCATCCATAGTATAAATTTTTTAGATATGTTTTACCATTGTCTGTATAGGTCACTTTTCTGACCTCAAATGGACATATTAGACGTAGAGAACTTTAAAGAACTCTCTTTGAATTGCTTTAGGATGCAATGGATAAAGTTGACACAGTTAAATGGAAAACTTACTTTAAAAAAAATTGGTATATTAATGTACCACTGATATTTCTTAGGAGAGGGAAAAACTGTAACTACGTTTGTGGCTTTCTACTTTATTACAGACTCATAGAAAACTAGAAAATATTCCTGCTTTTAGAGATAGAATAACATTTTTTTGTCTATTCATTTAATACTTATTTATTGAGAAAATACCAGTGCCAGTATGAAAGTCCATGCTTTCATGGAGATTACATCCCAGTGAAAGAGGAAGAAAATAAATACATCAACAGGTGCAATAATTTAATGTCCAGATAAGTTCTATGAAGGAAGTAAAACAGGGTAATGTATTAGAGATTGACTGGGTGGTAGGGAGGGAAAACTTTTAGAAAGGGTGATGTGAGAGAAGGCCTCTCTGAGGTTATGCCATTCAAGCTGAAACTTGAATGATGAGGAGAAGCCAAGATCTGAAAATACTGAGAGTGATGTGGAATCTGCATCTGCAACATGCTTCACAGATGTAAAAAGCAGAAACGTTTTAATAAACACCTCCCCCAGAGCCCAGGTTCTTCTGTGAATCACAGCAACACCTTCCCTGTATTTCCTTAATCAAGTCTTGACTTTCGGAGTCCTAGAGAAAGGGTTTGTGTAACCGCCAGGCATTTGGTCTAATTTCCAGACAAGGCTACCCAGGTGTCTATATAGGCTCACTTCCCTTTTATGAGCTCCCTGCAGCAGAGACTATGGTGGTAAATACCAAATCCTCTGTCTTTACCTTCTGGGTACATAATAGACTCAATTCCTCAACTTCTTCAGTAGTCGGGTATTGAAACATGACTAACGTATAGCTCAGAGGATGTGAATGGAAGTGACGAGTGCTCACAGACAATCCTCTCCCATTTTTTCTCATCTGTTGGCAGACTTTGGAGAACTTTAAAGACCTAAAAAGAGGGTGGATCCATGATGCCTAGATCCTGCCTTAGTAGCTATGTGCGAGGTGATCTGCCATTCAGAAATATGTATTTTGGACTAAATATGAATAAAAATGAACTTCTCTTTTGTTAAGTTACTGAGACTTGAGGGCTTATCTGTTAAAGAAGCTAGTGTTGCACTAACTAAACTAATATACCTACTAAATTTTCTTCTTCTGTACATACATCCTTACAATACATTTTCTGTTTTCACTTCTATTCTGACTATTCTGTAATACAACCTCCAAATTACCTTCTGCCCAAATTTCTCTACATTTCCATAATTTAGAATTTATGAGTAGCAAACAACAGAGGCAGAGGGTCTACAAACCTAGAGGAGGGTGGTGGCAAAAGTTCATTGTCTTGGGTTACAAGAAAACAGACCAGCAATTCCATGAGCTGTAACACTTTGTGCTCTGCATACTTTGCACCAAGTAGTGTTTTCAGTATTAAATGTATGATTTCATTTCATCTTCACAACAATCCTTAGTGGTGAACTCTGTTATTATCTCCACTTTACAAAAAAGGAAACTAAAGAAACAGAAAGATTATGTAACTGGCTATTTCTACATTCTTAGCGGGAACTTTACTTCCTAGAAACTTATATTATTTTTGTGACTGTGTTCCATCCCCTCTCTTTTCACCTTAAATATATTGCCTTCCTGTATTTTAGATCAAACAATTTGGGTTCTCAAAATCTGTCAGTCAACAGGAATCAAACTAAATGGTCAATTTTAGTATGCTCAATCTGTCAAAAAAAAAAAAGAATAAGGATATAAAAGAACTCAAAGAAGAACTAAATAAGTGGAGAGGCATGCCATATTCATGGATTGTAAGACTTAACATAGTGAAGATAATTTATAGATTCCCAACATAATTTATATATTGAACATAACTTCTATTAATATCCCCACAAGGACTTTTGTGGACATAGACAAGCCTTTTCTAAACTGTATATCTAAAAGCACAAGATTTAAAAGAAGAAAAATAACCTTATACAAGAAGAATGAAGTGAGAGGAATCACTCTATCCAGTGTTAAGGTTTACTATGTAGCTACAGTAATCAAGACAATATGGCAGAGAGATAGATTCATAGATAATGGAACAGAATAGAGAACTCAGAAATAGACCCACAAAAAATAAATGTAACTGATTTTTTACAAGGGTACAAAAGAAATTCATTGGAGGGAAGGTAATTTTTTCAACAAATGGTGCTAGAGCAGAGGGCATCCAGAAGCAAAAAAAAAGAACTTCAAACTAAACTCAAACCTTTTAAAAATTAACTCAAAATGGATTAATCTTAAATTTAAAAAACATAAAATTTCTAGAGAAAATCATAGGAGAAAATCGTAGGAGAAAATCTTTGAGACCTATACCTATGCAAAGAGTTTTTAGACTTGACTGTAAAAGCATGGTCCATAAGAGGAAAAACCTATAAATCAGACCACAACAAAATGTTTTAAAATGAGCTATCACTTATCTCCAGTGAGAATGGCCTTCCTTACAAAGTCCCAAAACAATATATGTTGGCATAGTTGCGGAGAGATAGGAACACTCCTACATTGCTGATGGGACTGCAAACTAGTTCAACCTCTGTGGAAAGCAATATGGAGATACCTTAAAGAGATACAAGTAGATCTACCATTTGACCCAGCAATCCCATTACTGGGCATCTACCTTAAAGAACAAAAGACACTCTAAAATGGACACCTGCACTCGAATGTTTATAGCAGCACAATTCACAATTGCAAAGATGTGGAAACAACCCAAGTGCCCATCAATACATGAGTGTATTAATAAAATGTAGTATATGTATAACATGGAGTGCTATTCAGCTATGAGAAACAACAGTGATCTAGCACCTCTCGTATTTTCCTGGATAGGGCTGGAACCCATTCTACTAAGTGAAGTATCCCAAGAATGGAAAAATAAACACCACATGTACTCACCAGCAAATTGATATTAACTGTTCAACACCTAAGTGGACATACAGGAATAACATTTATGGGGAGTCAGGCAGTTGGGGGGAGGGGGATGGGTACATACATACATAATGAGTGTGATGCACACCATCTGGGGGATGGACACGCTTGAAGCTCTGACTCTGGGGGCAAGGGGGGAAAGGCAAGGAATGTAACCTAAACATTTGTACCCCCATAATATGCTGAAATAAAAAAAAAGAGTGAAACTGAATCATGCATAGCTGTTGGAAATGTAAAATGGTACAGTCACTATAAAAGCAGTAAAAATAATCAAACAGACAGCAAAATCCTTTATTACATTTGAGTAGGGAGAAATTTCCTAAAGAAATTTCTTGAATAGTACAACTCATAAAATAATGATTGATACATTCGATTACATTAGAATTTAAAAATTCTATTTGGCAAAAGAGATAAAAAAAAACAAAGTACAAATCAGAGTAAATATGCATATGAATAAACAATAGGATTAGTACCCTGAATTGATAAAGAAATTCTATAAATAGGAAGAAGGAAAACGCAACAGAAAAAATGGCAATTCACAATGTGAGAAATCAAAATTATCAAATAAACATATGAAAGGATAATCAAATTCACTGCCAATAAGGAAATGCAAACAAATAAACAAACAAAAATGACGTATTCTTATAGATTGGCAAAACCTACTAAATATGGTAACAACAAATTTTGGTTAGGTTAGTGGGAGTAAAGAATTCTTATACAAAGGGGTGCAGATTCGTACCACTCTGAAGGTGCTGATCACTTAATCACAAATAGGAATGGTGCCACCTGCAGCCATGCCATACATGGCAGCCCACCTACACATTGCCTGCGACAGATGAAATCAGTACCACCATTTTGGAAAGCAATTTGGCTATTCCAAAAAAGTTCAAAATACACGTGACAAAGAACTCAACCGTTCTACTACTAGGTGTTCTCCCTCTTAACACTAACAGATGTTTGTGAGAAGTCATATAATGATGGTTATTGCATTGTTGTTTGTAACAGCAAACGAAAACCACATCAGACAAAAAAGGGAAATGATTGAACTAGATCTGTATCGTCATGTATAAATCTGAGAACACAAAACTGAATAAGTTAATAACAAAAGGATGCATATGATATGATGCCAAATGTGTATCATGTTCAACACTCAGAATCATGTGGATAGAGAGATCATAGATGGGTATATAGATTGACAGATTAAAAGATAGGTAGTTAGACAGTCTGAGCACAGAAAAATGGTTTGGAATGAAACACAGCAAATTGAAAACAGTAGCTCATCTAGGGAATAAAAGATGGGAAAAGTAGGGAGTAAGGCTTTATCTAATCTGTAATGTTTTATATCTTTTGAAAGATCTAAAGCAAATAAGGCAAACTGTGTCAACATCTGCTTAATCTCAGTGGTAGGTATATTAATATGTTACTTTGTTTTTATGTATTTAAAATATTTAATAATTTTAAAAGAAATAAATAAGAATCAAGCAAGCAAGCAATAAAGAGCAATTTACTAGTAGAAATTTTATAAGTAATAAACCTGTATCTTCCCTGTGGCAGTTTTATTTTATCCTTCAATCTCCCAAAGCAGTAATCTGGAGTATGAACTATGTTCCTCTATAAGGTTTCAATGCAGGAGGGAAGAGATGACAAGTCTTCTAAATGACAGGTTGGGGTGTGGGGTGACATCTCTCAAACAAACCTCCTTAGCTGTGGGTGCACCCCAGGTCAGGACAGCTGGGATATTGCCAGGATTTCGCCTTGGCAGTATTGTAAGAACAGCTCCCACTTGTTGGTAAACGGATTCCGGAGTGCTCACACCTGCCTGCTCAGGTCCTTTCCTCATGGGCTTGTGAAGGTGAGTAGGGTGGGCGAGTGCAGCCCATCTCCTCACATCCTGGACAGCTTGGAAAAACGTGCCAAGTGCAGCCATCATCATTTTTTTTAAATCACCACGAAGTCCTGACACAAATGAAAGGTTTTTCTTCTCTTCAGCAATTACTCATTAAAAAAGATAGTCTATATAAAATGATTAAGTTTCCATATAATTTGCATACTATTCATGAACTTGAGTCCTAGTTGCGTTTTTTTTTCCAAATTATGTTTCCATTACCCACTACCATTACCAAGCAGCAAAAAGAGATTTTTATCCAAGTCATAGAACAATTCCTTCTGGAATGCATGAAGCAGCATTACTAATTTTGCCACTAGGGCTGTCAGTTTAGGAAGACCCTTGGATTAACTAAGTGTTAATTGTCCCACCTATAGAATAAATTATAAATGAAGTTGTCAGTGAAGGTTACGCAAAATAACTTAGTACTAGATACAGAAATTATATATATATATATATATACCTCTTGTTATTAATCATGAAGGTAATAACAACTCTATTTCTCAGAAACATCATGACCTTAAGAAAAAATAACGTTGCAGGCAAAGGAATCAGAGTGTATAATAGAGTGTAAGAGAAACTTAGGCAGAGAAAGCAATTTTATACTGTCAAAAACATTGAAAATTCTAGAAAATATTTTTATATTTATTTATTTATATTTTTATTTCAAGTATTAAGGGGGTACAAATACTATTGTTACATAGCTACCCTATATAATGCTTAAGTCAGGGCTTTTGGTGTGCCCATCAACAAAATAGCATTCATTGTATCTAAGAGGTAAATTTTTATCATACACTTTCCCTCCCAACCTCCCCTTTCTTGGTTTCCAATGTCCTTTATATTGCTTTGTGCCCATTTGTACTCATCCTTCAGCTCCACTTATTAAGAAGAAAATACAGTGTTTGGTTTTCCATCCCTGAGATACCTCGCTTATGATAGTGGTCTCCAGTTCTATCCAAGTTGCTGCAAAAAACATCATTTCATTCTTGTTCATGGCTGAGTAGTACTCCATGGCATACATAAATACATACATACATACATATACACACATATATGTGTGTATATATACTGCATTTTCTTCATCTACTTGTGAATTGATGGACACTTAGGTTGGTTCCACATCTTTGCAATTGTAAATTGTGCTGCAATGGACATTTGGGTGCAGATGTATTTTTGATTAAATGACTTTTTTCCTTTGAGTAGATACCCAGCAGTGGGATTGCTGTATTAAATGGTAGGTCTACATTTATTTCTTTGAGGACTCTCTATGCTGTTTTCCAAAGAGGTTGTACTAACTTGCAGTCCCACCAACAGTGTACAAGCGTTCTTATCTCTCTGTGTTCACACCAGCATCTATTGTTCTTTGACTTTTTAATAACGGCCATTTTGACAGGGGTAAGGTGGTATCTCGTTGTAGTTTTAATTTGCATTTCCATGATGATTAGTGATATTGAGCATTTTTTTTCATATGTTAGTAAGCCATTTTTTATATTTTCTTTTTAAAAAAATATGTTCAGTTATTTTGCACACATTTTGATGGGGTTGTTTGATTATTTCATGCTGATTTGTGTGAGTTCTTTATAGATTCTGGATATTAGTCCTTTATTAGATGTATAGTTTACAAATATTTTCTCCCATTTTATAGGTTGTCTATTCACTTTGTTGATTATTTCCTTTGCTGTGCAGAAGCTTTTTAATTTAATTAAGTCCCATTTATTTATTTTGGTTGTTGCTCTATTTACCTATGGGGTCTTATTCATAAGTTCTTTGCCTATACCAATATCTAGAAAAGTTTTTCCTATGTTTTTCTCTAGAATGTTTATGGTTTCATGCCTTGCATTTAAGCGTTTTATCCATCTTGAAGTACTTTTTGCATATGGCGAGAAATAGGAGTCCTGTTTCATTCTTATGCATGTAGCTATTCAATTTTCTCAGCACAATTTATTGAATAGGGCTTCCTTTCCCCAGTGTATGTTGTCTGCTTTGTTGAAGATCAGTTGGTTGTAACTATATGGTTTTATTTCTGAGTTCTCTATTTTGTTCCATTGGTCTATGTCTCTACTTTTATAACATCCTATTCTGGTTGTTATATCCTTGTAGTATAATTTAAAGTCAGGTAATGTGATGTCTCCAGATTTGTTCTTTTTGCTTAGAATTGCTTTGGCTATTTGAGGTCTTTTATGTGTTAAAGTAAAGTTTAGGAATATTTTTTCTAGGACAGTGAAAAAAGACTTTGGTATTTTGATGAGAACTGCATTGAATATGTAAATCACTTTGGGCACTATGGACACTTTAATGATGCTGATTCTGCCAATTCATGAGCAATGGATGTTTTTCCATTTGTTTGTGTCATCTACAATTTCTTTCATCAGCGTTTTACAGTTCTCCTTGTAGAGATTTTTCAACTTCTTGTTTAAATATATTCCTAGGTATTTGATGACATTGTCTTTGTAGCTATTTTGAATGGTATAGAGTCCTTGATTTGACTCTCACCTAGATTGTTATTAATATATAGAAATGTTACTGATTAGTGTACATTGATTTTATAACCTGAGACTTTGCTGAGTTTATTTACCAATGCCAGGAGTCTTTCAGTAGAGTCTTTAGGGTATTCCAGATACAAGATCATACTGTCAGCAAATGGATATTTTCACCTCCTCTTTCCCAATTTGGATGGCCTTTATTTCTTTCTCTTGCCTGATTGCTCTGGCTATAACTTCCTATACTGTATTGAGTAGAAGTGGTGACAGTATACACCCTCATCTTCTTCCAGTTCTTAAGGGGAATGCTTTCAACTTTTCCCCATTCAGTATGATGTAGGCTGAGGATTTGTCATATATGTCTTTTGTAATTTTGAGGTGTGTTCTTTCTATGCTTAGTATGATGAAGGTTTTTATCATAAAAGGATGCTGGATTTTATCAAATACTAGAAGTCAATTCCTGAAGTTTTCTCAGGAATAGAAAGTCACACCAAAAAATATTTGAAGGGTAGCTAGTTCTTAGGTACTGAGAGAGGCTGATGATCAGGTTCCTAAATTCTTATTCCACTACAAGACCCAGGAATAGGCACCTGCCACATTCAGTCAGTCCTGGCCTCACTTGGACCCATTCTTCCCACAACAGAAGAACCTCTGGGGTCAATGAATTGGTGCTCACAACAGCTCAGGAGTATCTCTGTGACTTTAAAAATGGTAGCATGGTTTTCAACAAATTACAAAATGTCTACTTTTTTTCTATTTAACTTAAATCATTTAATTATAAAGACCTCATAATTTCTGAGAAAAAAAATCCAATCTTACCTCCTTATACAGACAAATAGTTGACTCTTTTATGACCAAGCCATGGTACACACAGAAACTGAGTTGATGTGGGGCTCCATGTCTCAGGGTATATTTGACTATACTTCGGAAACAGATACTCCTTCAATTCACTGGGACAGTTGAAAGAATGAACTCTGTATTGGGAGAAAAGAGGATTCTTCTAATATGGGGCCACTTTCCAAGTTGGTGACAAATGTAACAGCATGGGACTATGGTTTGGTGGCTGGTTTAATTTTATGTTGCTGTGTGTGTGCATGGGTGTAGCTATAGTCTTCTGCTCTCTGTTAACAGTCACTTCATTCCTTCCATTTGGTTTTCTTTGACCTGTTCAGCACTTCTTAACATTAATGTATTTTAAACATTCACTGCAGTTGCTGACAATTGACTCAATACAATTCCTCAACAGGGGGCAAGCAGGGAGAGAAGGTGAACTCTTAATATTTCTCCCAGGTCTATCCTTATATTTGTGCAAACGAACTAACGAAATATACAAATATTTTCTCCTTTAAAGTGCCTATGTTTTGTTTATGGTGTTAAACTTTATTTTTAGTGAAATACAATGAAGTATTAAATATGACACCTAAAAATATGGCAAATTTATACATGTTGTACATATATTCATTTACAGAAATCCCAGGCCGAACGATGAAATCAGCCCACCTTTTCCGGAATTGATCCTCTTGGGTTCTCCAGCCTTCTACGCTTCTCAATTCTCTATGAACACTTTATCCCAGGAAATAATCTGAAATAATCAGTTACAAGGCATTCATGCACTAGTGTAAATGAATCACTGTGTTAAGAGTTAGGGAGGAGCAATTTTTAAGTCTTCCCTTTGACTATATAAAGAGTTTCATAACATTGGTTTGAGTGTGTGGCAGAAGGAGATAGTGAGAAGAGAAGCCCTATAATTTTCAGGCAGGGGAGATTATTCCCAGCCCCTTGGGTGTGACAGCTATATTAAGACAGACTTGCAACAGGCAGAGTTGGAAAGCCTGGGTTCAAGTCATGACTTGTGTGCCTCTGAGTAAGTGATTTCACTGCCTGAGCTTCAGGTTCAGGTCCATGATCTGTGAAATGGTTGTCATGCTGCCTTATAGAGTTATGCTGAAATGTTAAAGCGATCATGTAAACTTCTTTGTCAGTTGTAAACTCTCTGTAAATAAAAGGACTTGTTTTCTTCCACCTATAAACACATCGACATCTCCTCCCAGTACCGCTTTGCTCCCAGCCAAGAGCACACTGTCCAAAAGACTAAAAATTATAAAAGCAACTGCTACTTATTGAGTCCTTATTAGGTGCCAGACACCGTCCTGTACACTTTAGTTGAATAATTCATTTAATCAACACAACAATTTTACCAGGTGAGTGCTATTAGTATCATCATCATCTGCATTTTTCCAAGAAGGAAACTGAAGTGCAGAAAGATTAAGAAACTTATTGAGTTTACACATCTCTGTTGGGATGGCACTGGAATTTGAATCCAGGTGCACTGGTTTAAGAGTAGAGCTATAACTATTCCACTCCACCACAATAAGTAGAAACCCTGTATGATGAGAGTTTTCTCTACGATTTAAGAATATTCAACTCTGCTGTAGAAAATAGGAAAGCAAATAAAGGGGATAAACTAAATAAAGTTGAAAGTAACTTAGGAGATCTGTTGGACATAAAGTTGAACCTCTGTTTGCTAAAGATGGATAGGATGGGATGGAAACACCAACAGGGCAATAAATATTCATGAGGCCTTACATCAGCCACTCATGGGTGACTCCCATTCTGGCCCATGTGTCTTCTGCCTGCAGCTGCTCATCGGGCCAACTGGCAGCCACAGCTATTGGCCAGATGGACTTGCCTTCTGTCTTTCAGAGAGTGCAAGTGTGTGTTGACTCCAGGTTCCTCTTCCATCCACTGAGCCCCCTCGTTCAAATCTCTGCTCTGATCTTTACAACTACACCATCCACAGGGAAGGCTGACACAGTAGAGAGACAGGACATATGAACATTGTGCACACTAGGATTCAGGTGATGTGTTCCTCCTGCCCCACGTGCACATTACCCCAAGATTGTTAATGCCCTAATTCTTCTCCTTGCTCTAACTGTATAATTAAATTAACTTAATAAACAGTGTGATAATTTGCTCTGTGAGCCTCTCTGTTCTGTGACCTCTAGGATAACATGCAAGTTGGTATATTTGGAGGGAAGTTATTTCCCCACAGGGCAGCCTAAATTTCACTGTAGTCAATAATTTGCAATTCTTCTACCAAAAAGCACTACCAAGTTACCAAACAAGTGATGAAAACTGTATTTAATTTTTTGTAGCTTCTCTTTTTTAGCCACATGCTGAAAATGAAAATGAAGCTAGTAATGGTAACAATGACAATGATGTTCATACAATGGCTTTTCCTATTTATTGCATATATCATATCTCAGGGCAGTGCTGAGTTGTTTGCATGCCCCATCTCATTTTATCCTTGCCGCAATCCCCTCAATTGGTTATCATTATTATCATGGTTTTGAAGACAGAGAATATCAGGCCGGGGATGGTAGCTCACACCTGTAATCCTAGCACTCTGGGAGACTGAGGTGGGTGGATCCTTTGAGCTTAGGAGTTCGAGACCAGCTTGAGCAAGAGCGAGACTTCGTCTCTACTAAAAAAACTAGAAAGAAATTAGCTGGACAACTGAAAATATATATATATATATATATGTATATATATATATATATATATATATAGATATAAATTGGCTGGGTATGGTGGCGCGTGCCTGTAGTCCCAGCTACTCAGGAGGCTGAGGCAGAAGGATCACTTGAGCCCGCGAGTTTGAGGTTGCTGTTAGCTGGGCTGACACCACAGCACTCTAGCCTGGGCAACAGAGACTCTGTCTCAAAAAATAAATAAATAAATAAAGATGGAGAATATCAAAGTAGTTGAGTTGGCCCAATGTCACACAGGTATTACATGGTTAAGCAGGGATTCAAAGCCAGGTCTGACTCCAGAGTTGCCCATTTTGCCACCATTTAATGATATTAATAGATCTAAGTTCCCCAAATCAATTACAAACTTAAAGGAAAAGAAAAATATGGAAAGGACTTGGGGAATCCACAAATTGGAACAACAGCCTTTGATAATGAAGAGTTGACAATATACGTGTATAATACGTATCTGAACACTTGAAAACATATGTACCTGAGAGCCAAGGAAGAAAATGAATTTTAAATAATTCTTTGAAAGCACCATTTTAAAATGGGTACATTGCACACACGGCATGCTAAAAGCAATAACCTCCAGCAAGGAACATGAGGAGCAATGAAAAAGGCCTTTCAATTTTTATTTTTGCAATTGTGTATTATTGGAATTTTATACAAGGCTATATAATTTGATGTCATTTTAAAAACCATAAACAGGGGGAAAGAAATATCATTTACATCTCCAAATATGATGCTGTGGACCAGAGCAGATTTACAGTGACATTAATGAAGCTTAAGCTTCAGAGACCCTTCCCAGAACCTGTACTTAGTTTTCGATTTCATTTTGTATAAGTTTCTAGCCCCACAAAATATGGAATTGCCCTATGAAAACATACTTGGTAACAGAAAAATACCAAAATATAAAAAATTAAAGTATCACCATCAAACAGTATTGTGAGACACAGTGCCAGAATATTTAAAATTATTTAAATATGGTGTAAAATAACTTTAAAGTGACTTAAAACATGTATAATAAATAATTTATGATAAAACTTAAAAGACAGCCCATTTTCTGTTCTTTGTTTCCTTTCTCTGTGCCTTTTGATTCCCTTTTTCCCCGAATGTGCCTGCTTTTTCATAGAAGGCTGAAAAGATGGCAAGGCAATTTCAGCAGGGAATTTTATGCAGATGCAGTATTTATGATGGTTGTCCTGGGGAGAGTCTGTGATTAATGATCACACATAACCTGGTTCAATATATATTTTTTTAAAATAGGCTTTCTTATTGGCAGCAATGCACTACAAAGGGGAATATACATCGAAAGATCTCTTAATCCAAGGACACAGACCAATGGGTCAGTTGGGTATTGTTTATAACCTTTAAGATCAATGGTTCTGAAGGTCATATGTGGTACACATTTATTTAGCCTGCCAGTAGCAAATGTATTTCCTGGATATGTTAACAAAATTGCTAACATTAACTATTTTATTTACCTGGACTTGGATACTATTTGTTTTTCCCAACAATGATTTTAAGACAGATTCACCATACCCATTAGATCAAGCACATTCAAGCACACTATCCCTCTGACTTTCAGCTTCTTCCCTATACAAATTAGCTGGGAATCCACATAATTGAAAAGATAATTATGCATCAGAAGCAGCAACAGCAGCAACCATAACTATAAGAAATCCTCCAAAGTGAGGTTATCAGAGAAGTATGTTAGACTCACACCTCCTTTGAACATCTTATTATAATTTTATATAATTTTAATATATAATTTTATAGTTTTTTTTTTTCCTAGATTCTTTCCACTGCAAGCTTTTTGCCTGCCTTTGGCAGGGTCCAAGCCAGTGGTTCTATACCCTAGCTGCACTTTAGAAATACCTGGGAGAGCTTTTAAAAATACTATGCCCATGTACCCATCAGCAGAATACTATACAATTTATCGATGTAACAAAAAAACACATGTACACCCTAAGTATATTGAATTAAAAAAAAATACTATGCCAGGACCATAACTCCAGAGAGTTTGTTCAATTGGTAGAGCCCAGGCATTAGTGTTTTTAAAAGCTTGCCAGAGGAGTATGATGTACAGCAGGGTTGAGTTGCTCCTCTGTGCCGTGACTAACGCTCTGCAGCGTCCTGCCCTTCTCTCACCTCACTCTTCCCTCCAGTTACCCTCTCTTAATGTTCTAATTCATTCATTCAAGAAATACTCATTATGTATTTTAAAAGTATCTGATACTCTAGTAACATTAGGGATACAAATAAATAATAATAATAATGATGATGATGATGGACATAGAGGCCCTGTCTCTTAAGAGTCACAGTCTGTGAGATAAGTGACAGGCAGCTAACCCTCCTGATTTCTCTGGGGCTGGGACACAGCTGGGGGGAGTTTCCTGGATGTGGAACTTTTGGGGCTAAAACCAGGAAAGCCCTGGGCAAACTGGGACAAGTTGTTTCACCCTAATTTGGAAACAATGAGGAATGGATGAACTCTGTCTGGGGGCCGAGGAAAGGTTATGAAAGTGGCTGCACGTACACAATTGAGCTCGGTCTTGAGACGTGAATAGGTACAGTATTTGCCATGTACACTAGAGTGAAAGGATGAAAGGCATCAAAAATATCCACAGAGGCAATGGAAGCATCAGGGGTGTTCGTTTCTTTGTAGTATTATTTCAATTTTTCCCAGCTGAGAAGTCTAACTTTTTTAACCCAGTTATTTCCCAAACCTCTACTTTATCAAGAATCCTTGTTTTGCCCAAGACTTTTAAATATCTGCTAGACCAACCACTGTGGGAAATGCTGGGCTTAGGCACAGATGTGGAGAAGGGTAGTTCATGGAGATGAGACTGGAAAAAAGGCTGAGGATAGACTTAGAACAGGGTTGTAAAGGACATAGTAAGAAGTTTGAAATTATTCTTTTGGGTGGCAAGGAATTGTTGGAAGTTTTTGAATAAGAAAATGCCCTCAAAAGCTTTTAGCTTTAAAAACTAAAATTCTTTCTTCAAAGTTCTTTTCTACTTTCCCTTATGGGGACCGTTGGCTATGGGGTTTCGTGTCACTACTTAGCCTTTGGAAGCATTTGCCACTGTTTTGGGCTGGACTCCCAAGTAGCCTTGCTCTGGGAAGACCCAGTTTCAGAGAGGTCTTCCTTACGGCTTGGTGCAGAGTGAGCTAGTGGAGAAAGAGACTGGGGGAAAGGAAACCAATTACTATGTGGTAAATCTACCTACCTGAGAAATGATAAGGGATGAACTAAGATATTGATTACGAATGGAGAGAAAATAAAACTTCTTTCAGAAACTTATAAAAAGGGTTATAGTAATGATAAAAGTAAAGTAGCAGTGTTTATTTTTAAATCCTCTAGATTCAATTTCAAAATAGCTAAAAGAGAAGATTTGAGATGTTCCCAACACACACAAAAAAATGATAAATGTGTGAGGTGTTGGATATCCTAAATATCCATGTAGCAAAATATCACATGGATCACATCAATATGTGCAAGTATTATTTATTAATTAAAAAGAAAAAAAGAAAAAGAAAAGGAAGAAAATATGTCAGTGTGCCATGTATTATTGGTCAATTCCTTTTTACCGCTGGATGGTATTCCATCATGTGGACCTACCACAACTTGTTCATCCATTCACCAGCTGGTAGATATTTGGATGTTTCCAGTTTTGGGCAATTATGCATAAAGCTACTACACATATTCAAAAACCTAAATAAATCCTGTTTTCAAGTTCATAGAGGGTAGGGTTCCAAATAGGGACATAATAGTTGGTTAAATTTGAATTTCAAATAAACAACAAAAAATATTTGAGTTTAAATATGTCTTATGCAGTATTTTTTTTTCAAATCTTGTAACCCTAATAGAAATTGAATTCTCATTTTAAGTTTCCAACTCACCTAATTGACAGACAAAACTCTACAGAAAAATACACTCCCCCAAAACCGCTGTGTCTACATGAGCTATTAATATAAGGGGGTTCAGTGTCTGAGTAACAGGCACATCAAATGAGCTACATATGCCTCTATTGGGTAAAGACATAAACTGAGCTAAATAGCTGCTGTGAGAATTCATGAAGTTTTTGCTATGAACAATCCCGTAGAGCCAAATTTTAGTCATTTGCACCAACTAGGAGAATCACCTTATCCCCTCTCCCCTCGCATATTATTCTGATAGCGGTGAGCTATAGAATGGTGTACTAATATGAAGACCTGGTAATTGCATGTATATTCAGTGAGATCTGCGGGGAAATTTCAGAAAACATTATTTTTGGCTCATTGTCAAGTACTGGCTATTTGTAATTCAAGCTGTTTTAAATTAAAACTTTGGCCAAGGAATGCGTGGGTACTTGGTGATTCTTTTAGAGTTGGAGCCTACTCCTAGCTCATCTATTTTCAATTCAATTGATGGCTGCTCTCAGAGCACATGTGCTGGGGCACGCAGTTGCAGTTAGGCGAGGCTAGTGCCTTCACATGCTCGCTACTAGTCCGTGAAAGTCATGCAATATCATGACATAGGTCTTTGTGATAGTTTACTAATAGCCTCTCATTCTTCCTGTGTTCCTATGTGTTTGACCTTTTTTCCTCACCCATCCAGAAGGGAGCCTATTGACCTGCCTTGTGAATATGGGTTAACCCTGTGACTTGCTTTCCCCAATAGAATGTACGGAAAGGGGCATTGCGCTGTGTGAGTTCCAGAGCTTAGACCTCAAGACACCTTGCGGCTTCTGCCCTCATCCATCCAGATCTGTGGCTGTGCTGTCAAAAATGTGTTGTCTGAAAATGGAAAGGCCTATGGCTGGGAACTTTCTGGCTAGAAACTTTCTGGCTAGACAAACTGTACTTGAAGGGCTCAGGACATCTCCAAAAATATGACATGGGAAGAGGTGAGAAGTGTTAATTCAGAAGGTCAGGCTACAGGGTGAAACATTACCTACTCAGAAGGAGACCAGCCTCCTAAATGGTCTTACTGAATCCACCAAAGTATTATAATCTTTCTCAAATGTAGTGTTGATTATGCTATTATTCCTTTGCTTAAGATATTTCTGTCACCAAAACCACCCGTAATATTTGCAGGGCTTAAGGCAAGAGAAAAATGGAAACCCACATACATGTAATAAAAATATAAAAATTATAAATAAATTTAAGAAACTGATAAATAGAATATGTCCTTGCTTGAGAAATATGCCTTCATGCTGACAAAATGTAAACATACATGTAAAGCTAAAATATTTATATGAAGTCAGGGAAGTAGTGAAAACAACCAAATTGTATTTGTATTGTGCATGTCTGAGTATTGTCATAAGATAGTCTGATAAATTTAGGATGATTAAGAAAATGAAAACACAAAATTATAGCTTATTAGACATTTATTCTATTTATCTAACAAAATTACTGATTATGGTATTCTAATAAAAATTTTACATAATTTGTTCAAGTGACAGTAATGATCTAAATTACAAATACTAAAAGTGAACAAAATTAATTGTAGATGTATTTTCATTAAAGATGTATGTTAAGGCAAGTGTAAAAAATGCAAAATGTAAATCACTTTTTGTTTGTCTTTTCAGAGAAGACTTTTCTCCAAAAAAGTTAAAGTTATCTATAAAATCAACAGGCCCAAAATAAATTATAGTGAAAGAAGATCACAATATTTGAAAAGATATTTTCAAATAAAACCTTTATCCTCATGAAACAGTTTTGGGGATGGGAAGCCACAAGGAGGCGAATGTGAATTACTGGGCTGTGTGTCTCTGTGTTAGACACACAGAAAGAGGTTGAGGTGAGCCCAGGTGAGCCCAGCCCCCCAAGGGCCTACCACCTGAATGCAGGCTTCTGAACGAGCCCAGGCAAGATGAGTAAAAGAACACACTGGCCAATACACAGCACTGAATGAAATAATAACGTATTATTTGACATCTGAGACAGCATTATTCCCATTTACACAGATGAAAGGGATACTGCCACTAAATGACTTGCCCGGTGTAATACAATCACTACCGGCAGGCATTATGAGTTTAAATGAAGTCTCCATAATTCTTTTCCCTTTCTGCTATTTCTCAGAAGGCTGCAGAGGATCTTCAGGAAATTGAGAAAAATAGTGATTGGATCTGGATTAACCCTTTGGCCCAAAGATTTTATCTGTCAGGTAAAGTTAATCCTCATTTTTAGATTCTCTGACACTTGTAGAGCAGTGAAAATTAAATGCAAATTTTTTATTTGGCACTGAGCATAGGAATGAAGGTATTGTCAAATGAACTAAATAAGGGGACATGGATAAGTATGCAACAAAAAGCCTAGTACTAACATAAATATTATCTCACTTTCTAGCTGCATACATATAGACCTGCCCCCAAATTAAAATGCATCATATTCAGTAAAACCATGTGTATCTGGTTTATAAAACTTATTATATGAGGCATACTTAATCAAGCATATTAAATTAGCAGACAGATATTTTTTGAGCTCACACTGTGCACAAAGGCCCTGTGTTGGATGTTATATCACATGTTCCATCTGAAAAAAACAGTGTGGATGCCTGCTTTTAACTGGCTTGCATTTCTGGACTGATGTGGATATTTTTCTTAGGTGGTGCTAATGGATGAAGGAAGACCCTGGATTAACTGCTGGGTGTCCTTGTGGGTATATGAACTATTGGCCATCCATGTATCAAATAAAACATATTTATGCTAAATACATATTACCCAGAAATATGTTGACAACATTGTATATCCATTTCAAATAGAAATAAAGAGAGAAACCTACTTTTTATTTCATACTCTTTAGTGGTTTGAATATTTCTTGACTGCACATTTAACGTTAAAAACTAATTTGAGAAAGTCCATGTGCTCATCAGCTATTAGTAATATATTTAGACAACATGGGCATATCTTTTTAATCATTATTACATCAGCATTTATTTATATTATTTAATGTACTTACTTTCTTGTGTTGATTTGTTAGGGCTGCCATAACGAAATATCACAGACTGGGGGGCTTAAACAACAGAACTGTATTTCTCACAGTTCTGCAGACTGGAGGTCCTAGATTAAGGTGTTGACAGGTTTGGTTTCTCTGGAGGCCTCTCTCCTTGGCTTGCAGAGGGCTGCCACCTCGCTGTGTCCTCATATGGTCTTGTCTCCGTGTATGCACATCCCTGGGTCCAAATTTCCTCTTCTTATGAAGTCACCAGTCAGATTAAATTAGGGCCCACCCTAACAGCCTCTTTAACTTAATCACCTCTTTATAGCCATATCTCCAAATACAGTCACAGTGTGAGCTGCTGAAGGTTAGGGCTTCAACCTATAAACTTGGGTGGGACACAGTTCATCCCATAACAGATTTCATTATCTTATTTACAACAACAGAATATGTAAATCTTTTTATATTATTATTAAAGGGCACTTTATATATTCCTGTTTACATTAGTTCCATATTTTACAATTATCTATTTGGTTATAACAATAACTAAAGTTAGTATTTATTTAGTGCTTGCCATCTTTCAGGTGTGACACTAATTCTGTTAAATGAATTATGGCATTTAAACCTCATAGCAACCCTATGAGCTAGCTACTGCTATTGTTCCTGTCGTGCTGGTGAGAAAACCGAGATTTAGAGTTGTTCATGGACTTGCAAAGTTGCACGACCGCTTAGTGGAAGAGACCAGAGTGCGGTCCGGGACCTTTCCTTGCACAGCGGCCCTGAGAAATCAGTGCTGCAGGTAGTATGTAACGTGTTGGGGGTTGAGAAGTGTGGATTATTCCCTTACCAAATTTTGAATTTCTATATGGTGGGGCCATTTATTCATCTTTGTATTTCTTACATTTTAGCTCTGGGCCTGGCAAAGAGTTGGTACTCAATACGCTCTTGACTTCATGCTGGTTAGTTCTAATCATCCTTATTTTCTTTTGAAAGATACGGAGATACTAGATAAGTAACTTTGTGACGTATTTAAGCGAGCCCACACAGTAGCCTGGTTACATGGAGCACATAGCACATTAATAAACATTTGTCTTGAACTTGGGAGCAGAGTGCTTCATACATGTTTGAATTGAGCCAAATGAAGAGATTGAATGGCTTGCCTAAAACCACTCAGTTAATTGGTGACAGATTAAAAAAAAAAAAAGACAAAAAAAAAAAAAAAAAGAAACTAGGATTTTATTCCATTTCTGGTGCGGTTACTTTACTTTTACACCTAACTGCTCCATGTCCAAGTGAAATGAACTGCTAAAGCTTGTAGGATAGAGAAGTACATATTGCATACTACTTTAAAAATGCTTGTGAGGTTTCCCTCAAAAAGAGAACCATGAATTGCAGCTTTCCTTTTCTGGCAATCAGATATTTATTTAATAACTCAGAGCCAGCTTGAGATTAAGGTAATTTAGTGCTATTTTCAGAATGGCCACAACAGCATTTTTTAAATTTATATTAAAAGAACATTCTATTGGGCAAACAATTAATATTCTATGTGCCTGCATACTGTAAGATAGCGAATGCACCTGCGCATTGCTAGCTGTTTCCCTGTAACACCTACCCATTATGCCTTCACATTTTGGCCAGTTTCAGCTTTAGCTTTGAATAGAAAGCCCTGGGGTCTCAGTGTGCTTTCCATTAGAATCCAATTCATCTTCGTTTCCCTCCTTCAGCCATCTGGTTACTACTGTGAGTAAATGGGAATCGCGGATGCTTTATCAAAGCACAGAATAATGAAATCCCAAGCACCTCAAATGGTTCCTAGCTTTTCCACTTAGAAATCAAATGCGATCCTTTCACTCTTTTTGCTCCTTTTCTTGTAGCCAGGCCACAAGTTACCTTAACAGGCCTTCTTTGACTTGCCATGTTCTAAAAATAGGATAAAGGCGTTCTGGTAATTTCTTGAACAGTTTCCATACTCATAGCTGCAGAGATGTTTCACCCGGTTGTAAATGGGTGGTTTCAACACACATATCTGCATATGACATATATATTTGTTTATTTTCATTAAGTTTTATGCTACATGTAAAACTAACTGATTCTGCCACTTACTCTGCTTGTCATTTTAAAAAATGTATTTTTTGGTTTGTGTTTACTATTTAATTTGCTTATCTGCAACGTGGAGACAGAAAGTCTGAATTATTTCAGTGGTAACCTGGGAAAAGAAATTAGTTTGAAAGAAGTTTGAATTTTCATGCTGAAAGATTTTATAATTGATATTATTTTTGTTTCTACCAACTGACTGCCGAAAGTAGTAAGAAAAAAAATTTAAGTGAACAAAGTCCAAGCGTCATGCTCCCCTCTTCAAGTGTAATTCTGTTTCAACAAACATGCCTCCAGTTCAATTCTGTATGTGATTGGACCCACAAAAAGCAGAGACTCCACAAACTCATTACAATCAAATGGGACTTGAATTCTCTTGTCTAATGTCATAATAAGCAATTATGAGCATCTTCTCAGCATTCAAATCGGATAATGGTGAAGCCCTGGAGAGACATTATATGCTGGCAGACTCTGGCTGATGGAATGTGCATATGTTCAATGGATCCCTAAAGGCAGCATGGGTAGCTCGATGCCAAGGCAGATTGCCCTCAGTATGCAGGGTAGACACTACCTTCACTTATGACTTGTGTTTTATAATCGGAGCAGTTATAATAATATGTGTGTTCATTCTGAAGAACTCACTCTGGCAACGAACGAACAGCCTTTTCCATCTATTTCCATTTTCATGGGGAAATAACAAGTAAAATTCTTCTTTTAACTTCACATTTCTCTGATGAAGTCTGGGAAAATACCGGTTGCTACTATATATAGTTAAATTTCATGTTAAGTTAAATTTTCTTTTGTCCACTCTGATTTTGCATTACCAGTGGGACACTTCCTAGAGATAATTAGACAAGTAAACACTTGCCACCCTAAAGGAAGTAGTACTTCTTAATTATTGGAAACTTTCCTTCTAAACAAATTAGTTACTAAATTGCAGTATTTGTTTCAGCTGAGCCCTTGTAGCAACATGGAATGGCCTCTGTCATTTTTTTTACTAGTTAAACTGGATGACTGTTAAGGGATATTCCTGCTTGAAATTTTATGATTCAATGAAATAATGATCAAGTGGCATTTATACATATTGTAGAATGCTTTACATTAGAGATCGTTAGAAGAAAGTATTTTCTACAAGAATCAGCCTAAATGTTACATGAAAAACAGAAAGTTGGACCAAATTAAAGAGCTCTGAAAAAATACCGGCATTTAAGAAAACAATTTTTAAACCGAGAAGAAAAACATAGAGAAATGGGATGTTCTGCAGGAATTATTGGTATTATTTTCATATATGCATAATTTGCACCTTCCTTGGTTCCAAAAACTATTTAAAGGTATAGAATACACATTGAAAAGTAAACCCTTATAGACACTGGAAATGTGTAGCCCAAGCCCTAAAGCTTCAGTATTTAAAGACTTTACATCTATTATGTGGTTCATTTTCCCCCTGGCAAAATCAATGTAGTTATTTCATTTATCTTAACAACCAAATCACCCTGCTGCACGGTTGATCTGATCCATGATGGCAGCATCAGTTATTGGAATGGTGAACACCCTGATGTGGTCATCTCTTGCAGATGTGGTCAGCCCTGTGATCCAATCCTCAACAGCATCTTACATAGAGTCCCTTTGATACATACAAATCAGAAATCCTTTCTGAGTCTTTAGACCATCAAAGTGAGTTATTTTAAGACTGTTTTACCTTGCAATGACTATTTTCTCATTTTGCATATTATCTTTTCCAGGTATTGTAGTCTCTATAGGTTTACAAAGACAATTGCCAATAAAAGGACTAGCAACCATTTTTAACAAACACAGCAACATTTCCTTCCTTTACGAAATCAGATTTAGGAAATCTCATAGCGTGTCAGCAGACAGATGAATAAAAATGTGTAAGTATCCCCAAACATATTACATTGAAATTATTTTTGAATTATAGCAGAGGGTTAACTTTACTTCCAAATTGGCACATAATTCGCAGTGAAATTTATTTACGCAATTAGGCTTAAGGATTGAGTGTAAGGATTATAAATAAACTAATCAACAACAAACAATCAAGTAATGACGGGAGATTGGACACAGCTGAAGAGCTGCCTGGAGTTCAAAAGGCCTGCTTCACACATCAGCTTTCATAATTCTGATTCCCTCTGTAATGACTCTGGCCCTCTGTTCCTATCTGATATCGAACGCTGGTAATGCTGAGAAAGAAGCAGAAAACAATGCTCCCAAGTGCGAGAAAGAGTGAATTTTTTCATGCTTTTAGCAATGTGACCTTAGGTATTGATTTATAGCCCGCTGCAGCACCCCAGAGCAAAAGGGAACATTGGTAATTAAGTCAGTATCTGCACTTTCTGAAATAGTGCTGACTTGCAACAAAGAGAGCCCCTTTATTTTTCCTCCCTGTCTCCCAGTGAATGCAGATGCAGGCACTGACCTCTGACCTTTCTCCAAATTCTGTAGCTGCAGCTGTTATTTTTCTTTCTCTGCGCCTTTAGCTGCTGATAGACTGGTAAGATTCATTAAATTGTGTGTGCAACTTTCTTTTAAGCAAACATGAAGCAATTTATACCCCAAGCCTTACTTATAAAATACATTTTTATTGAGCTCAGAATGAAAGCAAATGCTTTCATTTGGGCACCTATTAGGAATTTGCCAGATAAAAGTACCTAGGCCGACTAGCCACATTAAGAGGCACAGACATTTTTTTGAAGAGTTTTATATTTAAACGTAGAACTTTTCATTGTAAAACTCCCAAGAATGTAAAGTGAGTCCAGTCAGAAATCTCTTCTTTGTATTCCATTAGAGTCATTACTGAAATAGGGCCACAAAAGGTAATAGCAATAAAACCAAATACCTTGAGGTGTGTATGCAAATTATATGCTAATATATGGTAATCTGAGCACCCTGTTCAGTGGCCATAAAAATACTAAATACAGCTAATTAAAAGCAGGTAAGTTGCTGTGTTTTATAGTTCACAGCTATATGAGAGAGGTAGTGTGTTATGATAATTATAGCATTGCTTGCCTTGGGGAGTATATCCAACATTTTAACAGAATTTCTATTTTAGTATATTTGTCCATTTCACTGAATGTAATCACTTTTTCTCTTCTCTACCCTAGGCTTCAGATCCATGAAGTTGGTGGAAAACTAAATAACAAAGTACATCTTTAGCCTCAAGGAAAACAAATAGTTTTATCCCTAGAAACTTTGAAAGTGTTATGCCCACTGAACATCCTCTTACAAAAAGTGTCCCCCACTGGAGTGACAGGGCTCAGCAGTCAGCCACATTGAAAACTTGGGGCACCGCAGCCAAGAATTCCCAGCGTATCTGGGAAGTGCAAATAAATATTTCCCCCAGAAATGCACTTAAATATAGAGAAATTTTTCTTACAGTGAACTCAAATCATAGAATATGTATTTTCTTTTTAATTCTTAAAAAGTTCTAAGGGAATGAAAATTATGCAACAAGATTTAGAAGAGAGCATAAAGGTGATGTGAAATCTATCTGCCTAAAAAAATACCTGTTTTTCCTCATCTAACTAAACTAGTTATGTGTGTAGATTCAATATACTAACAATACCTTAGCCCCTAAAATGCTTTTGCCCTATTATACTAAATATATACTTTATCAGGCCTAAAAGTTACCCAAGTTAGGCCAAAAAATTCACCACAAACCAATTTACCAGTGTACATATACAGTTTATGTTTTAGTTACCTATGGCTGCTGTAACAAATTACCATAAACAGTGGCTCAAAACAACACACATTTCATATCCCACAGTTCTGGAGATCAGAAGATCAATACAAGTCTCACTGGCAAAAATCAAGGTGTGGCAGGGCTTTGGTCCTTTCTGGAGGCTCTAGATGATAATCTGTGTGCTTGCCTTTTCCAGCTTCTAGAATCCACCTGTATTCCTGGGCTTGTGGCTCCTTGTCTATCTTCCAAGCCAGCAAGAGCAGGCTGAATCCTTCACACATTGCATTACCCTGATCTTATTTTCTGTCTCTTTCTTCCACTTTTTAGGACCTTTGTGATTACATCGGGTCCACCAGATACTCCAGGAAAATCTTCCTATTCTTAAAATCAGGTAGTTACTAACCTTAATTCTATCTACATTTCCCTTTGCCATGTAGCACAACATTTTCACATGCTGTGGGGATTAGGATGTGAACATCATCTCTGGATGGGTGGCAACATTCTGCTACCACCCTGGCATATGTATATGGAGAGTGAATTCAGATATGAACAAGCCATAATCCTACCCTCAATGATTTCATAGCCTATCGCAGGAGATGGCCATGCAAACAAATACTTGTCATACCATTTAATAAGTAATTATTGTAAGTAATAATTATAATAAGTTATCACTATAAGTAAGTTTAATAAGTAATATAATAAGTAATAATAATTTAATAAATAATATAATAGATGCCTCTGCTTGGCCCACTGGTGGCCCAAAGGAAGGAGTAACAAATTCAACTTTGTCAAATCATAAACAATTTAAAAGAAAACCAGAGTATTTACTGAAATTCTGAAGAATGAGAAAAACTTTCTGCAGAGATGTCAAGTAGATGGGTATTCAAGGAAAATTAAAAAGTATAGGGTTCAGGATGGGAGTATAAAGAACACTGAGGTTGGAAAGTTGAGCAGAAACAAGGTTTGATTAGCCTTGCTAGAACTTAGATTTTATCCTATATTAAATAAGAAACCATTTATGGATTTTTGAGCAGCGAGGGTATTATATACAGCATGTATATTAGGAAGATTATTATATTGACAATGTGGAGGAGAGTTTATAGAATTTACCTGGAATTGTCTACATCACTGAGGAGATGATTGCAATGTTCCAGGAAAAAAGAATGGCGCAGACCTAAACATAATCTGTGGCAGTGAGGATGGAGGGGGAGAGATGGATTTGAGAGAAATGCCAGACAAGAATTTCTTATCAAATGGAAGGATTTGCTGAGTGATTAGATGTTAAGCCTTGGGGGGAAAACTGAGTCAAGATTCCCTCCTGGTTTCTGCGTTGAGTATCTGGTTAGATCGTGGTGCCCTTACCAGGATCAGAGTGACAAGAGAATAAATAGTGATGGAGAAAAACAAAATTGTTTCCATCATTGGATATGCTGAACTAAGGTGTTCGTGGGAAGATGTTGAGGAGCTTTGTTCTATATATTTAGAACAAAGAGAAGGTAGGGAAAAAGCATGTTCTATGATATTAAAACATGACACTGAAAAAGCAGAATTTACGATGATTTTTTTCCTCAAATTAAAAATGGGTATAACAAACATGGTGAAAGAGGGACTTGGATCCGAAGATAGATGAAAGAGATACTTAAATAATATTGATTGGCTTTAAATGTGTTCTTGTCTTCAGCCTTATATTATTTCAGGATACCGAAATAATTTCTGGATGTTATCACAGAACCATCAGTCATAATCTCTGAGTAGTTAATGAACAGGTGAAGTGCCAGACGATTGGCATTTAAATGGTAAGGACAGGAGGATTAGGAGATTATAGGTTGGTAATCTACTGTTTGGTTCCTGACAAATTCTAAAATGGGTTACTCAGACAAATTGTGAGTGTTAAGAAAACAGTCAATAGAAGGGGTCAATAAAAATACAGTAATAAAAAAATTATTTATGTATATTTTTATTTTTCAGGGAAGAAAATTTTTAAAGAAAGTTAACAAATTAGAATAGAATCAAAATGGAATAAATATTTCACTTTTGAAGTAATAGACCCAAAGCAACAAGTTGAAATGTGCAAGGGCAAATGCAGAGTCTTTGTGCTTAAGTTTTAAAAAAATCAAATCAACTACATAAGTGGGACAAGTTTGAGGATCCAGCTTTATAACAGTAACAGAAAAAAATTCTAGGACATTTGGCTGATTTTAAGTTTCAAAGAAATACCCCAAATTATGACTTAGTTTGTGTTAGTAGCCATGTATCACTTCAAATAAGAATGATAATGGCTTTACCTGTACTGGCCATTTTGAGTATTGAGTGGTCTTTTTGGTATTTTATTTTAAAGGGACAAAAAAATAGAAAGAAAACTCTCAATATATGGAAAGTATGTCAAATTATTAAAAGTTAAAGGAGCTAATTTAATGTGTAGGCCAAAATATCATGTCATATCTTCAAATATTTGAAGTTTGGATGTAGAGCCTCAGGGGAAAAATATTTGAAGACATAATATGAGATTGGGCTCCTAATTATCTTTAACTCTAGAAGCTAAAATTAGTACAGTGAGGTTGTAGGGGAGAAAAAATATCTTTTTCTCTACTCATCCTAGGTTCAAGTTTAAGGCCGTCATGAAAAAAGACAGATCGACAAGAGAAAAACAGGCACTATTACTTAATATAAGATTTCCATGCCACGGACATCTTCATAAGGAAATGAAGGCCCAAAGAAACAGTTAAATCTGAGTATATTTTATAGCAGTTTTGATGAAGAGCGGGCAGTTGTGGAAAATGTGATAGGACAAAGAGGGTATGATCTAATGATGATAAATCTACTGGTAATAAATGAGAAACTTAGCAAGGTCTGTGTGTTAAATTCTTCTCTTGTGACTCTGTTTTCAGAGATCAGGATAACCCTTTCCTCTTAGAGTATGGAAGGCACCTCTTACATGAAGGTCTTACGACCTGCTTCAGGGGGAGGGTTAGAAAATCCTTCCTAGGTTCTATGACCTGCTTTAAGGAAGAAGAAGAGTGGGAGAAGGTCAGAATGATCTTCCTGCTTCTACTGTTTTCCAATATGCCAAGGGCTCTATTTTGGGGTAGGATCCTGATCCCCATTAAGGCACAGTTAAACAAAATACTGAAAGAACTTTTAAAAATCAGATCTTCTGAAAAAATCATGAGCTGCCTGATCAGAAATATGGTTCTCAATAGCAGTCCTCAAACACAAACTAAATGACTAGTTGTCAGAAATACTGGAGAGGAAATGCCACTATCAGATGGGAGTTTGCAATACATACTTTGCCTAACTTTTAAGCTATGAAGATTCTTTTTAATTAAAAAAAATCTATGAGTCTCTATATACTAATACCTTTTAGTATCCATTACATAAGAGAGTCTATATGGTAATAGTAAAAACATATTTTTGGTCCAGAAATATTGTCATGTAAGTATGCACTGAAATGACTCAAAAGTATTGGTATACATTTATAAAAATTAAATTCTCAAGAGATGTATTTATTCTACAGACAAAGCCTACTGCATTGGATTCATAACTCCAATAAATAACTTCATATTCTCTCATGTTTCCAAGGTCCAGATTGAGAGCTGAACAAGGTAATAAAATTATGATTCCATAGGTCAGGGTAGGGCCTGAGAATTTGCATCTTTAACAGTTCTGAGGTGATGCTGTTGCTGTAGGTTTGCAGATCACATTTTGAGTAGCCATCAAGTATGTTCCTGGCTCAAAATCTGTTTTATTTTGAGTCTCATTCTTTAGCCAAAGCCAAAGTTGATGCTGTTTCCAGTGGATAATTCATACCATAGTCCTCTGGCCTTCTCTGAATCCTGACTACCATTGACTCAAGCTGAGTGATGGTGAAGAAATTCTTCAGGATTTTAAATTCCTTCCTGAGGTTAATATATAAAGATGAAGTGAAATAATGTATGTAAAGTGCTTAGCATAATACCTCACATATAACATTCACTCAAGAGTTATGGCTATTGATTATTTTAATGAAGACGTGTGTAAAGGTGGTAATGAGAAATTAAATGGAATGGGAATACAGGTATTTCTTCCATAAAGCAATGTGTTTTCTGAAAAATTGTGCATTCAAAATAATAGAGTGCAGGGAAACAGACCACTCCAACGCACCTTTGTAATCAAAGCACTAAACAAAATACAATGATGTATACCCGGAAAGTTAATTTATATTGTGCGAGCACAGCTCAGCATTGTTAAAAGCTGCAGTAGAAATGCTGACAACACTTCAGTTAGAGCAGCCTCAGTGGGTGTGGAGAGGTCTGTCACACTAGGGCTTCCAGTGAGATGGGCAAAGGAGTGGGCTGGGCTGAGTACCTGGACTCCGGAGCCCTGCAAAGCTGCCCTGGCCTCTCACATCCTTCAAATCCGACTGACCAGGCAGCTGAACTGATACTTTTTTTCTTTCCTCCTGAAGATTACAATTCAACTCCTACTATTTTGCAGCCCTCCTTGCCTGGGGATGAGGAAGGCAGGAGTCACGTATAAACCAAGCTGGCTTCTGCTTTCCACTGACATCATTCCCATGATAGAACTGCATCACAGAACAAGTTACTAACTTTAGTTACCGTACCTGCATTGCAGTGGAACACAATGTCCTGAGTTTTATAGTCTACGTTTAAGCTGGGGAAGGCACTGAGAAGGAACACTTTCGGTGACCTTCTTGGGTTCTCTGGTCTCCAGATGACTTGAAGACGATCTAAGTGACTGCAGTGGAGGAAACCCTTGCGAATCTTTGACAAATGAAAGCAAAGGGGCAAAATAGCCAGTCACAGAAGCTCTTGGTTAAATATCTCCCTTCCATCTTCCACCTTCCTGTGCTCCCTCCACAGATGAAGACAAAAGTCCGTTATGAGGCGTTTTCTCCTGGTTTAAACTCATTCCTAAACCACCATCTCCTCATCCCACTCTACGGCTTCTGTAGACGACAGCAACATTATCTGGACAAGCAAGCATCTTCAAAGAGAGCTGAGAGGACCAGGTGTAACTTTTTGGTGGGCAACCTCATTCCTTTTGGGAACAAAAGGATAAAAACATATTCAAAGAGAGGCTGCAGTTCTTGGCCCGGTATCTGGGCTAACTGTAAGCTTTACGGCTTTGCCTTGATGTGTGTTTAAGCAGCAGCCTGCAGTCTGGCATGAGGCAGATTTTTCCTCCACTTGTTTTATTCTAAATAGTTTTCAAAAGCTCCTGTGGAACACAGACTGTGGCTTTGATCCAGCCAACTTATTCAGTACTGACATTCCTGCGAAAAACTCCAGCTCGGACCAGCTTCAGCTGCTTTTCAAATTCTCATTTAAATTCAAATTCCCCATCATCTTAACAGAGGAGAGAGAGAATGAAGAGCAAGAAAACGAGATGCCTCTCATGTGTCCACACAGTCCTCAGATCAAACAGACCCATCCAAAGCAGCGGGAAAAGGGTAGCGATCCCTGAAGAAAACGGTAAAACACTTGATGTGCGCGGTACGCCTCCTGGACCGGAGTTTCTGACTGCCACTTGGTTCACATCAACCTGCAATGTGTTTATGAAGGTTCCCATAAAGACTTCTGAATTTTTTATGCCAAATTTTTGGTTAAAAATAGAAATCAAAGGTTGGATGTGGTGAGGAGAGTTTGCAGGAGGAAGTATCATTTGCTTGGGTTCATTTTATGGGCATTCCTAAAAGCACATTGCCAGGTTTTTCTTTTCCACCTCTATTCCCACAGCCTCCTCCAAGTTCACACTCCACAGCCTCTCACTGTCTTCGGCAATTTGAGGAACTGTATCTGTATCAGAGATCTGGGAAGCTATTTGGCATTTATATGAGTTGACAGAAGGGTCATACTTTTTCAAGGATGTTGTGGCACACATATAACATTCCTTCTCTGCGTTTCCCCTCTGGCCCCAGGGAAGCGGGCCTGATAGCCCATGTGTCTTCTTTGTGACCGAGCTCTGCTACTCCAGGTTTTATGTTTGAGCTCCCCTCCACCACCCCACTTCCCCTAATCCACTCCACTCTGAAACTGGTGACTTTTGGTCACTCTGTGTTCACAGGAAAGGCTTCTCAGGTAACCTCTAAGTAGAGTGACCTTGACCCATTCTGTGGACTCAAGGATCCTGTTCCTTGTGTAGGCTCACTGGTCTCTCCCCTGCCTTTGGGGGTGACTTTCGTCTCCCTTCTACTTACTTCATACTTTACTTTTGGAGGGCTATGAGATAGACTTTCTTGGCCAAAACTCTGATTTCTCTAGGAGAAAAATTGACAAAGCACAAATTAACAATGAGTAAATTTTATCATTCAGGTTATATTGGACACACATTATGGTTTTCTAAGTTGCAACTCATTTTATCCAAAATTCATATCTGAAGAAATATATATGATCTAGGGCTCTAGGTAGAGATGATCCTACAACCTATAATTTCCTGAAATTATTCTTTCCCTCCTACCTCCATTCCCTCTGCCTTAGATGAGACCTTTTTTCTTAATCACAAATAACTTTTTAATTCATTCCCTTGTTATCACCAGATGATAGTGTCAAAAACAGCAACATAGAAGACTGGTAAGATCTCTCTTGCTTCACTGTCTAAAACATTTCTCTGCCTATCCAGCATTGACATCAGCATTTCCTAAGAAACAGGGAACCAGAGAAAAACTTCAGCAAATACAAAATGGCGAAATATGTTTTACAAAATTTTCACAGTGAAACACCCCCTGTAGACTCCAAATGCATTCATTTGGGACAGTGATGGCCTGGAGAATCTGGTTTAATCCAGAATTTTCTTAATGTATTTGATCATGGAATTTCTTTTCCAGTTATAGCTATTAAATGTATACAGTACCAGTTTCCACAGAGACACTTTGAGAAATGCTTTCTAGGGTGAAAACCAAGCTGCTTAACTTGCAATGCTGGGCACATCATGCCATGCTATTTTCTGTCTACCTATCCAGCCTCATTTTCCACTCCGTGATGTCTACATTCTACCTGAACAGGGCACCACAGGGTTGCAATCCTCTGTGGCTTTGCATTTGCCCATTCCTTTGCCTACAGCTATTTTTCTCCCCTCATCTGCCTGGTTAACTCTTCTCCCCCATCGTTCCAAACCCAGAAGAGGTGCCTCACCCCATGGAGGATTCCTCTCTGGCTCTTGGCCTGTAGAAGCAATCACTTCCTCGTTCATTCATTCCACTGCTTTGTCTGATTTATCTCATTTGCATCTTGGTTGAACTCATCATACTGGTTTATAATTGTGTTTGTGGGTCTAATGTATTTCAAAAGGTTACACATGACTCTATGGAAGGGGGTGACTCTGTGTACTGAGGTTTTTGGGTAATGCCTGGAACATGGTAGGAGCTTAATTGATGTTTGTAGAACAGGTGAATGAATGGTCACATTCCGTGTGGTGATAATATCACTCTGAGTTCTGAACTTCTGTTGGTCTGGATATGTTAAGTTAGATAACATATATACCTCAAGAAAAAAGCACAAATGTTCTTATAGGAAAATGAGATGCACGAGGTGTATGTATGTATGTGTGTATATGCATACACACACATCTCTATATACATCTCTCTATATACATACATAGTACACACACATATATAGTTTGAATGTCTGAGAGGCACACATACACAAATACACACTCACAAGCACACATTTACTCCCTCCCATATCTTATTTTTCCCAGCCATGAAACACAGCTGTTTATTCAAGGATTATTAGGAAATAAAGGAAGAGGAACTTCACCAAGGGCACTGAAACACATTGGTGGCCTTAGAATAACACCCTGGGAGTTTTAATCTTTACACATAACCTCAGCTTCCAAGGTCTCATCCAAACAACAGACCTGCAGCATCCTACACACACTTCCATTTATCTACTTGAGCTGAGCTGACCCCACTGGAAATCGAACATTGCTACAGATATTGATCCAGGCACACGGACACTGGCACGGCTCCCTTTGTGTGAAATTTGCAGAAGAGCCTGTTAGAGAGAGTTCTTAAGTACAGAAGCATCCACGAGACTGCTGCTTCCCTCACAGGGCTGGTAGGAAGAAATCTTTGGCCACTCCTGTCCAAGCAAGGGAATACAAGCCCTGTGATGCCTCTCCAAGTATTGTGCTGGACACGGCTTGGCTCTCCTGCTGTCTTTTCTCATTCCTCTCCCTCCTCTGTCTTGCTATGACCTGTAATGTAACGTGACCAGTTAGTCATGACCTTCACATGCTGCAGTGGTGCTCTGTTCTCCCTCTGCTCTGTCTCTCTGGCCTTAAGCTATAGTGAACTCACTAAGCACGAGACTCACTTTTAAAAAAATCTAACTGAAAGGAGTGTTGTTTGCTTTCTGGCCCTCAAACACCAAGGCACTGTTGTGCTCCTTAAAATTGTAAATTATGTCTGTTTAAGAAAATGTCAGTGTTTTTTAAAACAGAATAACAGTGCTGGAAAAGACTTGGCTGTGCAATTTGTTACCGAAGTTTCATGCAAGAAAAATGATGCATTCATCATTATGAGCACAGTCAAGTGTTCTAATGACTTCAGCACAATGCCTCTTCAGTTCTTTTAAGTAACATGATGGATTTTTTTTTCTCCCAAGCAAGTTATCTGAGTAATGTGAAAGCTCATAAACTGAGATCCAGGGAGACTCTGTCAATAATGCACTATACTTAACAACAATTAAAATGTAAGACACATCTCATATAATTAAATTGATTTTTTTTCTGCCAGAAACAAGACCTTTTCAGATAATGATTGCTTTGGTTGTCGAAAATTGTATTTATTGGGGTGGAGGAGGAGGAGATCTGTCGTTACACTCATACACCATTTCATGTGTCTTCAAAATCCATTTCTTAAATAGGCCAATAGGATGATTTTTGAGTAGAGAAGGGTAAATAGCTATGGATGACCTGTGCGATAGATGTAAAATCACTGTGCTGGTAAACATATTATTTAGCTACATAGAATTTCAGCCCTGCAAGTAGGAAGTATAGGAAGTCAAGGGTGAAGGCATTAGCAAACGGCGCCAGACCTCTGATTTTGATGGGTTTGCTGGTCAGTTGGGCCCCTGAGCAAGGCTCTTAATTTAGCCATGCATTCTCCAGTGTAATGCAAACATAAAATTGACACAAGTTTTGTGTCAAAATAGGTTAAGGTCTGTAAAACAAGGTTTCACTTTCTATATTAAAAATTGCCTTCTAAGGATAAATGTAACACTCCCCTCCCCCCCAAAAAAAGCACGGTGTCTTTTTGACCCCTGGATAACTGTATTAAATTGAAATATTTACCTGAACTCTCCTTATTTGGCTTCTATTCATGTTAAACAGTTGTTGGAATGAATACAAAGGGATTTGCCTGACTTTCTAGTAATAACCTTGATTTTTTTTTCCCCCTGATGGCTTGAAAGCATTATTTAGTGAATTGAGTTTTACCTTTTCCTGCAGTGGGTGTGGCTATTTTCCCATTAAATAGTACTGGGTTTTATTAAGAGATACTAAGAGAAACTCTTGCCACATGGAAATTTAAAAAATAAATAAATAAAAAGGAAGGAGGGAAGAAAGAAAGTTGATTTTTTGCATTTATTTTTATTTAATGTTTGCAAAGCTAGAATTAACTGGAGGAGAGCAGACCAGGGGTTCTGTGTCAGTGAGTAGAACATATTTGCTGTGAAATATGATGGAATGTTTACTGAGCTATTTTCCATGAAAATAAAAATGTTCCTGCTCTCATATCCCGTTTACACAGCAGTGGCCTTTTAAAAAATGTTTCCTCAATGACTGGTGGGCAGACTCCATGTGTTGCTCCCTCTGGAAGTAATGGCTCAAGACTGCACCCAGCTACACTCACACTGTTGGACAAAGGCATGGGGAAATACGCTCCATTTCCAAGCATGTGGGGACTGAGTTCCGTTTCCTTCCGGTATTTACTGGAAAAATGTCTAATGGACGGGGGGAAAAGCTTATCCTAATGGAGTGTTTCCTTGCTGTCTGGGTTAACTTGGCCTGGATCCTGTACCTTTGCAATCACATGGCCCTGGGGAGTAAACAGAGGGTGGTGTGGTAGATAGAAATCAGACCATGGAGGACCACCAAGAAATGGTGTACAGGTCCCTCATCCTCTCTGAGCTTATATAATCTGTAAGATGAAAGCAATGATATCACCTAACCTGAGCAGGACAACTATTTGTAATAATTATATGCATAGGGGAAGGGACAGAATTCTATGTAATAAAACCACAGCAGTGCTTATATTAGAGTAATGAGATTTGGGGTCAATTTGTTCTTCTGTCCCTCTGGATTTTCAGTAATTTTCCCTACACACACATATGCATGCATGCACACACTAATGACAACAACGACAGGATTTTGGGAAGATTGGTCTTCACAATGAATAATTCAGTATTTATTTTTACTCTTTATTTAAATCAATGATCTTTCTTTCATAAAACAGAATATGTACAAATGGCATATACTCTATTGTATTCCTTCATGTGTTTTTGGAATTTAAATTAAATGACTGAGTGAAAGTGCTTAGTATCTTATAGCCTATATTATAGACAGTAGTTATTTTCGAAATCAAATGTTTTACAAAATAATGATGATAAATATAACAAGCCCTTTATTCTATTGAGAATGCACTTTATACCCCCATAGTAAGTAACTATATGAGTTAGTTAATAGTGCCCCCATTATACCAGGGAAGAAAGACAATTGGAGAATTCAGTAACTGATCCATTAATCACACTGAGGTAGAATTAAGATCCAAAACAGGCTCTCCAACTCCTGAGCCCATGATGTTATTCTCATTACTTACTGACTCACTGTATCCAAGAACTGGAATTTTCTTAATTTGACACCAGCTTAACAATTACTATGTCACTATCTGAAAAATATAATTTATCAGCTGTGTGTGTGTGTGTGTGTGTGTGTGAGTGTTTATGCCTTTTGGACATGGTAAAATTTCAGTTTAGTTTACTGAATTTTTAATTTTCAAATATCTACTAGTGTCATTATACTACAGTGAATCCTGTCACTTCTAATGCCAAATCAAGGTAATCAACTTCTTGATTATAATAACATAACCAAGCTCAGTGATAAATTTCATGTAGTAGTAATTTAAAGTAATACTGTGCTTAGGTCCTTGATGTTTCCCAACAAATCTAATAATTTGACATTATTTGAGTATCAAATTTGAATTTATTTCAGTGAGAGAGTGTTAATTCAAACTTTATTTTGGGAATGTGAAGATGAAATCTTTTGGAAGCTAATTTTAATAATTAAAATGTATCTCTTTTTTAAACAACAGCAACAACAAAAATCAGACCTTTGTGTTGTTTTAATTACTGCAGTGGTTTTAAAACTTCCATGTTTTCCAACTCTATCCACTGTTTTCTCTCATTAAAATTCTCTTTATAGATCTGAGGTTTTTTTCATTTCTTTTATTTACAGTGGTTCCTGCATTAGAAAACCACCAACTTATTGTAGCTTATAATTAATTATGAAAAGATAACTTTATCATTACTGGCTTCAATCTTACAAAATAATGAAACCAAGTATGGAACATTTTAAGTAAATTGCTTTTATAGGATTTTTTCTTTTCATAATTGACTGTGACTTCATGGTTTATTATGATTAATTAAACCACATTCATTAGGACTTTTGATCAGGTCAACTAAGCTTGATTATTTTGTTCTACATTTGACCAAAATTGGTTAGTAATAGCATCAACTAGATTTTAAGGACATTAATAAAGACTGATAAAAGTACTAAATAAGGAAATGTACTATTGTAGCTTACTAGGACTTGAAAATACCTAAACAAACCAAAAGCAAACAAGTAAACTGACAAATAAAAAGAAACAAAAAGAAAAAGAGCTAAATCCAGAGATATGTATACAAGCAGTATAATGTACCAGAAAGAACACTGGGCCAGAGTTAGGGATATAAATTTCTATCCCAGCTTTGGAAATTCCTTGTGGATTTATGTAAGTTGTCCTAGCCTTGATGCCCTTTATTTGTACATAGAGTTGATTGGGCCAAAGTAGTTCTGTAGGAAGTACTAAGAGAAGGGAGTATGTGTCCTGCACACATTTTATTTTTTGAAATACAGAAGCTCTA